>NW_010729232.1:89940-110746 GCF_000365185.1 Nelumbo nucifera | reverse complement strand
CCGAGAATGCTAGGCCGCCCAGACAGGTTCTCTATGTACACGGTTCTCATGGTATTATCACTTGTGCTAGCTAATCGGGACAGGGCATCGGCCTTAGCGTTCTCCAATCTCGGGATTTGCTTGATGAAGTGTGACTGAAAGTTAAGCAGAGCCTCTCTTACTTTGGTTAAGTAGGCGATCATGGTTGGTTCGCGAGCTTCGTATTCGCTTGTGACTTGATTGACCACGAGCTGGGAATCACTACAGATGACGATATGCTTGGCTTTCACTTCCTTGGCTAGAGCCAGCCCGGCTATTAACGGCTCATACTCCGCTTCATTGTTGGATGCCGCGAACTTGAAGCGTATTGCGTACTCCAGTTTTGTGCTACTTGGGCCGTACAGAACGATTTCGGCTCCGCTGCCCTGCAGGTTTGACAAGCCATCTATGTGAAGGATCCAGGGTTCCTCATCCCAGTTCGCGTTCGGCCTAACTAGGAGAGATGTCGCACTGGTTGCTACTTCACGGTGCTCGAGCTCAACCGGCCTGGGAACTTCAGGCTCGCCCGAGCTAGGGGCCTCATGCTCGGCCGGCCTAAGGACTTCGAAACTGAAAGTGCATTCTGCGACGAAGTCTGCTAAGGCTTGGGCCTTGATAGCAGTTCGCGGCTTGTATTGGAGGTCGTACTCGCTGAGCTTGATGGCCCACTTCTTCAGCCTGCCGGAGACCTCGGGCTTGAGCAGAACTTGCCTCAGAGGTTTGTTGGTAAGGACGATGACAGTGTGAGCTTGGAAGTACAGACGAAGCTTCTGGGCTGCAATAACTAGTGCATAGGCCACTTTTCTATCTCTGGATATTTCATCTCTGCTCACTGCAACACTTTACTAACATAGTAGATAGGTCGTTGGACCCGATCTACCTCTTTTATCAGTACTGAGCTGACCACCTCATCACTTGCCGAGAGGTACAGCTTTAAAACATCGCCCTCCTCGAGTCGGGTTAAGACTGGTATACTAGCGAGGTACTTTTTGAGCTCGTCGAACGCGAGCTGGCACTCTTCTGTCCATTCAAAATCTTTGCTTTTAATTGCCTTGAAGAAAGGCAGGTAGCGGTCTGCCGATTTGGACATGAAGCAGCTCAAAGCAGCTATTCGACCATTCAGCCTCTGAACCTCCTTCAGTTTTTGGGGTGGTCTCATGTCTAGGATGGCCTTAATTTTATCCGGGTTGGCCTCAATGCCGCGCCAGTTAACAATGTACCCTACGAATTTACCCAAGGTGACACCGAAGACACACTTATTCGGATTCAATTTCATGTTAGACTTACGCAAAATTTCAAAAACTGAAAGCAAATCTTGTATTAATTCATGCGAAAATTGGGTTTTGACGACCGTGTGGTCTACATAACATTCTATTTTTCTGCCAATCAATGGCTCAAATAATTTATTTACAAGTCTCTGAAAGGTTGCCCCGGCATTTTTTAATCCAAAGGGCATGACCTTGTAACAATACAGGCTGAGCTCGGTTATGAAGGCAGTCTTTTCTTCGTCAGCTGGGTCCATCCTGATCTGATTGTAGCCTGAATAGGCATCTAGGAAACTCAGCAACTCATGCCCTGAGGTCTCGTCCACTAGACGGTCGATCCTGGGGAGTGGGAAGCAGTCCTTTGGGCAAGCTCGGTTCAAGTCGGTATAATCGACGCACATATGCGCCATTTACCGTTGGCCTTCTTTACTAGAACGGGGTTGGCCACCTAGCTCGGGTAATGGACTTCTCTTATAAAGTCGGTTGCGAGGAGCTTCCCGACCTCCTCGTCGACTGCCCTCCATCGCTCTGAGGTTAAGTTGCGTTTCTTCTGTCTAACGGGCCTAACTATAGGATCAGTATTAAGCTTGTGAGTTATGAGGCTAGGGTCTATGCCAGGCATCTCTGTCGCGGACCATGCAAAAACATCAAAATTTTTAAGTAAGAACCTTACCAATTGAGATCGCAAAGGCTCCTCGATGGAAGCGTCGATCTAAAGTGTCTGAGTTGGGTCCTCCATCGATGCCGGGATGGAGCCTGTCTCTTCCGTGGGTGCAGCTCGCTCCTCGCATTGCTTCGTAGGTTGCTCCAGCTCGAGGTCGTCGGCCACCTTGGCTTTCCCTTTGAGGGCGGCGACATAGCACTTGCAAGACTCAAGCTGGTCACCTCGCGCTATCCCAATTCTGAAGTTCGTGGGGAACTTCATTGCCAAATAGTAAGTGGAGACCACTGCACATAGGGCATGGGTGATCAGTCATCCTACTATGGTGTTGTAGGGGGAGGGGGTTGCGACCACTAAGAAGTTGTGGTTGAGCCTCACTATGCTAGGCCAGGTGCCGACTTCCACTGGTACTGTAATCCTTCCCAGGGGCCTGACTTCCTCTCCGCTGAAGCCTACCAGGGGAGTATTTGCAGGCTTCAGGTCACTTTCTTGGAGCTGGAGTTTGTCAAATGCTGTTTTGAAAAGGATATCTGCTGAGCTGCTAGAGTCGACGAGGACACGCCTGACTTCAAAGCTGTTAATCTTTACCTTTATAATGAGTGCATCATCATGGGGGTAGTGGACCCCGCGTGCATCGTCCTCTGTGAAGAAGATCGGGTCTTCCGTCCTTGGCCGCTTCGAGGGATTCTGCTCTTCCCTGGCGGCCTCGCGAGCTGATGCTCGAGCTACAGCTAAGGTGCAGCCCGCAACGACCGAACCTCCGGCAATCACGTGGATAGTCCCCCGAACTAGTCTCTCTTCAGGGGGCTGCCTCTGCGGTTGTTCTGCCTGCCTGCTGGATTTGGGAGCATCTCTACTCTACTCCCCCTGCCAACCAGCTTTACTATTATTATTATTCTGTACAAAATTTCTCAAGTATCCACGACGGATGAGCTCCTTTATCTCTTCGTGGAGGTTTTTACAATTTTCGGTTTTATGACCGTGGTTTTTATGGAAGTTACAATACAAATTCTTATTTCTTACACTAAGATCTGCCTTCAGCCGAGGTGGCCACTTCACATACGGGGCGTCCTTGATCGCCATAAGGATCTCGGTCCGCTTCGCGTTCAGAGGGGTGTAGTCCGTTCTTTTCTCGGGCGCACTTACGTTTTTCTGGTTGATCTCCTCCTCTATCCCTATAAACTGATCCACGAGCTTGAGGAACTCAGTCACAGTCTTGGGCTGATTAACAACCACGTGCCATTTGAATTCTTTGTGGGTAATGCCTCGCTTGGCCGCGGTGAGTCGAACTGCGGGGTCCAGGTCGGGTATTTGTAAACAAGCGTCATTGAACCGCTTGATATAGCTTCGAATGGACTCCCCTTCCTTCTGGACTATGCCAAGGAGAATCTCCTGAGTTCTCGGGCACTTCTTACTGGTGAAGAAATGAGAAGTGAAGATTTGCACGAATTGCGGTACCATATGCGGGCCACTCCTTTGAAGGTGGTGGAGAAAGCCACACACATGCAGGATTCATTGGCCCTTGCCAGGTGCATCTAGGACTGGAAGGCATCAACATGGTCATTCGGGTTGAAGGAACCGTCATACTTATCCAGGGGAGGAAGCTTGAAGTCCTTTGGCATAGGAACAACAAGAAATTCTGGAGACAGGGGGGAGGGAATTGAAAGGAGAGGAGTAGCTTTTACTAAACCTGAGCTTACCTCCTCCTTACCCTTGAGCTTGGGTAGGTCGCGAGTGGCAATTTGGCGAGCTCGTCGACGCCTCCGCTGCTGCTTCGTCGGCTCGGCGTTGGTGCTGCTTGCTTCAGTATTACCGAGCTCGATGGGCCCAGGGAGGGGCTCGAACTACTAATGATAGCTGTGAACCGAAGGGCCTTGCCTGTAATCCGCGGCTAGGACCTCAAACTGGTTTTCGGCGAGCGGGAGCTCGAACTGAGAGTGCTAAGGCGATGCAGGCCTGGCCGACTGGGAGGCCCCCGACCTGCCTGCAGGTTGCGAAGCGGGGGTGACTGGTCTCTCCTTCCTTCTGTGGGACGAGGCTTGGCTCTTGGAAGGATTCTGGGTTTGAGAGGCCTCTCCCCAGCGAGGACGTTCACTCCGACGGGAGGGCTTGGCTTGCTTTGTGGCTGGATGCCGAGGGGGAAGTGGCTACTGGGCCTGAGGCAGTGAAGGGAACTGCTGTTGATACTGGTACTGAGAAACTTGATGCAGCACTTGCTGCTGATAAAGTTGAAACTGCTGGAACTGTTGCATTTGAGCTTGCATAGCTCGCATGCACTACACCAGGTCTTGAAGCTGGTTTTGGTTGATCACTGGGGGAACAACAGAAGGTTCAGTGAAGGTTGTTCCAATCGTGGAAGGGAGCGGAGCGTTCACAGGTGCCAATGTCTGAGGCACATTCAGACTGGGAACTCCATCCATAGAGAGGGGGACGGTGAACTGTCCAATGCAGACAGTGAGGAGCTGAAGTCACTCCCTAGAAGCGTTCTGGTCGGCACCTCGTCCGGCATTGCTAGAGGAAGCCATGGATGCTGAGTTCTTAGAGAAAGTTGCAGAGATTAGAGGAAGGCCTTTTGAAGCGTTCCCACAGATGGTGCCAAATGATGTAGCGTGATCCGTGCACTCGTAACTGGCGAACGCCTAGCTCCTAGCTGGCGATGGACGGTACCTGAGAGGAGGAAGGTGAAGGATTCCCAGGGAGCTCACCCGGTGGGAATACTCCGATGCTTAAGTTAGAATTCTAAGAGAGTTGAAAGAAATGCAAAGAGAGCTAAGAGTGCAGATAGCGCTAGATCAGTTCAATTACCTTCACCCCTTGGAAACTAGGGCCTTTAAATATAGATGTTATTATCAAATCGGGCGTAACTGCCACTGGCCCTCTATCACAGTCGTTATTTGCCAGGGCTGTGCAGGTAACCGTCGTAGAGTACTGGCCAATCAAATGAGAGACACGACCCGGAAAGGACAGGCATGCCGCCACCTGTCGAGAGACGTGGGTGCAGTCCCCTGGGCTGGCAGGGACTGCGTTGTCAGTCAGGAGACGTGGTGCAGCCTGACGGGTACGGTCTTGCCAGATAAGAAGCTTCCTGAAAACGCCGTGTCGCTCAATAGCGAGCTGCCTTGTAGCGAGCTATCCCATAGCGAGTTGCCTTATAGCGAGCTCCTGGAGGTATTTTGAGGTGATTCCGCCTGAGACTGCCTTTGAGGCGGTCCTCTTGCCTAAGTATTGGAGCGAGCGGATTATCCGAGCTTGTGAGCTGGGATAGACCTAGCTTGGAGTGTTCCCTTTCAGCATACTAGGGTCCTTGAGCTCGCGCTGTAGCGAGTTCGTTCCGTGGTGAGCTGTAATGTAGCGAGCTGACCTGCGAGGAATTTAACGAGATCGTTACTCAGTTGTAACCATGCTGTCACGCTGAGCTATTACTTATGCTGAGTCACATCCACGTGTCGCCTTCTTAGGAGGTCGGGTCAAATCACCCTCCATCAGCACCTTTGTTCGAAGAAACATTATTTCTTAGGAAAGTAAAGTAAAATAGCAACTAGTTGTTGCAAAACCTAGTACAAAAGCTGAATAGGGAAATGACACATTGAATCTCAGAATTGGTTTGGTTAAAGACCTCTTTGACTAAAATAGGAGTTACGTATGATTGCCCTATAAAATTATTTTGCATCAATCAAGTTACTATTAATATTGCCAATATCCCAATTCAGCATGACTCTACAAAGCATAGAGAGTTTGATTGGCATTCATCCAAGAAAGGGTGATTAGTGGGGAGATTTGTCTACTCTTTCTAAAATCATGTGATCAATTTGCAAATTGCTTGACAAAAGGAGTAGCAAAATCAAAGCTAGAAGATAATCTTGCCAAGCTAGGCATGCATAGGGGCAGTATTGTGTGGAGTTTTTAAATGTATACGTTTGACAAACACTCAAGAATGACAATGCAACAGATATTATCAAAAGGTGTAAAAGTTCATGAATGAGGGGGACTAAAACTAGAATAAAGTTGCTAAATGAATCCTTGGACTTTGTCCATCTACATTAGCATGCATTTCTATATTATTATTATATAATCATGTATTTCTGCCTTTCTGTTCTGTTCTGTTCTGTTCTGTTCTGTTCCATATCCATTTTTAAACCAAAAACCCTTAAATCATTATGCTGTGACTCTGATTTCCTTAAGCCTGAAACTTTGGTGCAGCTTATTCTTCTGATTGGTACAAAGCTACAACATGTTATAGCAACTTTGGCGTTGGAGAGTGCAGGCGTAACTGGATCCTTCACAGGAACAAACCTAAGGCCTCGAGATGATCTTTTTTGGTTTAAAAGACCAGAACTACAGTTAACCTTGATCCATTTTGTTGTTTTCCAGGTTGGATGCTTTGGTATTGGTATAATGTTCATTTATTTGTCAATGCAAAAAAAAAAAAAAATGAAGATAAATTTCTTTTCACTCTGAATTGTGTACGCAGAATGCATTTGAGTTGGCTTCATTTTTCTGGTTCTGGGTATATTCTCCTGTTATTAGTTCTGTTCTCTTTTGGAAGTGAACTTTTTTTCTTATTTTCCTTCCCAAGCTTTAACAAATGAAATGACATGGAAATCAATTCTTTGTTTCTCGGGCTTTTTTCCTTCCCGATCTTCATGGACTACTTTTTTGGGTAAAATGCAAAACAATGGTTCATTCCTTCCCGATCTAAGACCTGGTTTCACAGATGTATAGAGAAAAGTTGCAGTATGAGCACAAGCTTAACGTTAGGACAATAGACGCTTGTATCAGTTGAAGGCGTCATGTTCTTGTATCATATCTTCATAATTCATAAATCAATATATATTTTGGAGGTACCAAAGATAGATGAAGGAATGCTTTAAGCAAAGCTGCTCTACTTTCTGAAATTGGATATATATGGTATGAAGGTTTCAAATGCTAATTGGGAAGCCTTAGCAGGCACTCTGATTCAATAGATCATCCTATGAGTTAGGGAGCTATTTGGTGAGATGGAGCTCTAGGGCAATGGAATTTTTTGAAGTTTCAAGGCAAGTTTCTCTGCTCACTGAATTGAACTGATCTGTCCATTCATTTAAGTTGGTCATTGCTTCATGAGGAACGATGTTAGGGCTTATTCAGGCGAGGCGCTTTTTGCATCTTCAATTTCGATCCTTTAAATGAGATTAACTGAACAAAATTAGTGAGAAAAGAACAGTTCTTCTTCATGACGATAAGAAACTATTGTGAAGGAATAAACTTCAAAGAAAAATCAACAACTGAATGCAAATTGCCTTCAAATTCTACTCGTACATCAATGGCTACAATGAAGCAGTCACAGCTAACCTGATGGACTGAGTAAAATGAATAAGCAGTCTGTTCTATAGCCTCTATCTCGCTCTTTTGAACTAAGCGGTTGATAACTTTCCTCGAGTTCGATCATGGGGATGCGACTGGTGTTTGGTTGTATTGTCACTTTCTACCATAACGGTGCCGCATTGGAGCTGGCCGTTTTCTGAAAAAAATAAACAGCAAGAAAATATTATGCTGTTTTCTCAAAAAACATGGCTGATCAGTTTTGACGTTTTTTCTTTTCACGAAGTGTGTTTTTTGGTATGGTGGCTGATGTGGCTCCTCTGTGGAGAAAATGGCAATTGAACCAAACAGCACCATGCATAAGCGTTTCTCAGAAATCTTAAAAAAAAAAAGCAATGGAAAAGAAACATCTCCTGTGTTTTTACTAGGGCTATTCACAAACAATGTCAAACCGACCAAACTGGCCCGATCCAATTCGATTTGGTCGGTTTTCTTCACCATTGGTTGGTTTCGGGTTGTGAAGAGAGATAAATCAATAATTTGGTTTGGCTTCGGCTTTCATGTGTGAAAACTGAAACCAAATTAAACTGAGTTAGTTGGTTTCTGATTTCCTAGTCTTTCCCTAACTAGGTAATCCTTATCCCAGTTTATTCTTTCTAGTTAGTTACTCATTTTTAAGATTAAAGAACAATAAAATATCAGTTAAATAGGAATTACTTTTGTCTTAGGATTGTTTTCCTTTTTTGAGTAGGAAATTTCAAGGTTCAAAATATCAATACGCCTGATATGCCGAAAGCGGCGTATTGGGCGAATCGATACACATTTTAGTTGCTTCTTTTTTTTTGTTTCACAACCGGTTCAGGGGGGCGGTTTAAGTCTCCTCTACCCCCTGAACCGGTCAGACCTCCGATACACCCATTGTAGGGGCATATCGGAGGGGTCCTAGAACGATACGTATCGACTGATACATGTTGATACTTTGAACCTTGGGAAATTTTACACAAAATATAGGGCTATTCACAAACAATGCCAGACCAACCAAATCGACCCAAAATCAACCCTTCATGTTTGGGTCAATTTTGTTTTGTTCTTTAAGTAACCCAATCAGATCAAATCAGATCGATTGAAAAAAAAAATCTATTAAACCGATCCAACCGAACCCGTGAATCGCCCTAATTTCTAGTTTCGATGCTAGGTTCTTTTGATTCCACTCCCGTGGAGATTTAGCTCGGCCAAAAGCAGCCTGGATTCCACTATAGAGTTGAGAAGAACCTATGTTTGGTTTCTTAGAAAGTAGGAGAGAAACAAAAAGTTGAAGAAAGGTCTCAACACAAATACAACTTCTCTCGTATTTTCTATAAAAAACACACACACACAATCTTAACAAAGAATGCTCAACTTTCTGATTGTGCCAAGCTGCCAAATAGGTAGGTGTAGCGAGAGGTCCAAGGCCCACACCAAGACGTTATGGGTTTATCGCCCCGGCCCCATATCCAAGACCAAGACACCCGATTTTTATCCAAGATAAATTTCCACGGTGGAGTCCATTCTAGAAGGTCCTGATCCTCTAAACGTAATGACGTGGCAAATTCCCTTATCGAGTCCTATAGCCCCAGAAACCAACTACTACGTATTGGGATTTCGAGAAAGAAAGGAAATAGAAGGCAGAAAGATGATACTGGCGCCTTCGGCTTCTTCCATGTTCATGTCTCCCGCTAAATTTAGCAAGGGTTTCTATAAAACGGAGTATATGCCTCCAAATTTCGTCTTCTATTCTTCCATTTTATCCGACGATTTTAGTGCTAAAGCTTCTTTCAGGTGTTTTTGCACTAAGAAGGAAGATTCAGATAACGTTTCTGAGGTGAGGGAGCCACCGAACCAGCCTCTTCTTTCTCTACTTTTAGATTACTTTGTTTCTATTCATCATTTCTTCTCTCAAATTCCTTCGAGGCTCATTTTCTTTTGGTTTATTAGACGAAGGAAGCATGGGTTCTTTCAGTTACAATCTCTTTTCCATTTTAATAGATGATTCGGGTACTGGATAGGGAAAAAAAGATTGCTTTTATACCTATCTAAAGCTGACCAACATCTCCCCCTCTATATTGCACTTTTTCTCTCCAATTTTGGTTCCAAGATATTTGAGGTTCAACATCAAGCATAAATTAGACTATACGATTTGTACTTTCATTAGTTCTGAAACACTGCAGAAGAAGGAAAACATGTGAATGACTCCTGATGATTCTTCCTTTTTCATTAGTTATCAACTTATAAGCGAGTTATATAGATGGATATTTGGTATTGTGTTAACAGGGGTTTTGTGTGCTCTCAACGGATATTCCATGGGACAGTGAGAGTATATGGAGCACTATGGCTTTGTATTTCTTCAGTTTACACATCCCTTTGAGTTTTGGAGGATTGTCTGTAATTTCTCAAATAAGGCATCAACCCGTTCTTGACCCGCAGACAGAGGTGAACATAAATTTTCAGTCTTCTCATTTAACTTTGGTGACAAATCAATGCATTAATTGAAATTGTATGTAACTCATACCAGAAGAAGATAAATATAGTAGCTTTTGATATGATCTTGAAGTTCAAGATATGTCATTACCCATGGCATGCTATCATTTGAGGTTATTCTCTTAAGAGTGTTGTGACTGCTGTCATATGAATAAATCGCCCTGTATGTGGAACTAGATAGATCAAATAATGAATCACGTAGCACTTATGTAATGGGTTCTATCTCAAACATCATATCAAGTAGATGCTCTTTACTGTTAGAAGGGCCTTTGGACTATGGTTTATTGAGGCAGTCAAGCAGGGGCCTGTTTCATGCAGTAGTCCAAATTGGAAGGGTGAAAGAAATAAGTATTGTCTTTATATTCTGATTCACTGAAGGCTAGTCGTTTTGAAAACTCAAGCCTTTTTTTGTACATTTTGTCACCACAAAACTAGTTGATATGAGTATGAAAATGCTGATAAATCATTAGCTCCTTGCCAAAGTCAATATCATTTTTTTTCCAATGGTGCAGGCAACTTCTCTACTTATAATACAAAGTTTGGAGCTCCTGGGGTCTTTGATGCTATTGAGGTACATAGCAAAGTCCAAATATGATCCTGTGAGTTTCTTCTACTGTAGCAACTTATCGAAAGAAAGGAACTGGGTGCAGGCATCAATGCTTGGTTTTGGGTTTCTGATTTTGCTGGTTTTGCATACATCTCTTCTTGCTGACAGAGTACTTGGGCCCAAGGTAAGTTTAGCAGATATTACTCTTTCCAAAAGGCATTCTCTTAAACACAAGGGAAATATCATTTTCCATGGAAACCAATTTCTGGAAGGGAAAATTCCTGATCAGTACCCTGTACTTTGGCTCAAGTGAAAATTTGGTCCCCGAACTTTAAAATGTGACAATTCAGTACCCGAACTTTTAAAATGTGACAATCCAATACCTGTCGTTAACCAGTCCTTTAATCAGCCATTAAGTGACATTTGAAAAGTCAAAAATGCCCTAAGAATGTCATCTAATTCTCTTTATCAACCATCCAAACATTGGCAATAAAATGAACAATCCCAAATTCTAGATTCTTCTAAACAGTCACCAACTTTTTTGAATAGAAGAGGCTAGGATTTGGGACTGTTCATTTTTTTGTCAATGTTTGGATGGTTGATAAAGAGAATTAGATGGCATTCAAGGCATTTTTGACTTTTCAAATGTCACTTAATGGCTGATTAACGGACTGGTTAACGACAGGTACTGGATTGTCGCATTTTAAAGTTCAGGGACCAAATTGTCACTCGAGCCAAAGTACAGGATACTGATTGGGAATTTTCCCTTTCTGGAATTTGATTTTCTGTCCAACCAAACAGAATGCGAAAAACAATTTCTCAGTGCAGGTGCACTGGCTGTCAAGTAGAAGTAGTAACTGAACTTCTACTTGTTCTTGCAGGCTGTGAACAACCCCATACTAAAGGAGATTTTGTCAAGTGGATTCAATTCTAAAACTGCCTGCTTCCTTACCTATTGCTTAATCACTCCCTTGCTAGAAGAAATTGTTTACAGAGGATTTCTGTTGAGATCCCTTGCCTCTAGGATGAATTGGCAGCAAGCAATTGTTCTAAGCTCTTGTATTTTCAGTGCTGCTCACTTATCTACTGAGAACTCTCTGCAACTATTTATTATCGGGTGTGTTCTTGGATGTTCATATTGCTGGACTGGGAATTTAAGTTCATCTTTCGCCGTGCATTCCTTGTACAATGCAGTAATTCTAATGATTACCATCTTATCTTAAAATTTTGTGGAAAAGAAGAAAGAAAAGCTTTAAATGTGAAACCATTTTCTTCTGCTACCAATTATATCTTTCAACTTGAGAGCACCTGTCACTTACACTTAGAAGTCTTGTCCTGAAAATTTGATTCAGAAATTAGTTATGGAAAAAGGTTTCTTCTAATTTGGTTGACTGTTTTTGGTTTTCAAATTACAAACTTGGAATCCCCAATCAAGGCTTGCCTAGCCTTGAACCCAAGTTGATCCAGCTCCAACTTTTCTGCAAAGCTGTCACTGTTCTTTTTTATGCATAAAATAACTAGGGGGGCGTTCTAGAAAATGAATTTTTGTTTTCATTAGTTTTTTAATTGCTACATCAGCGAATTCCAAAAGCATGTTTTTGACCCATGCTTTTGTTTTGAAAAAAAAAAAAAACAAGTTAATCTTGTTTCAAAAAAACAAATCATGTTTTGGAAACCTTCAAAATGATGGTTTTGAAAACAAAAACAAATTTTGTAGCATAGAAATTGTATAATGTATGAAATATGATATTAAATAATCAGATGAAAACATGTTATTTAGACCAGAAATTCAAGAACCAATCTGTTTTCAAATCAGCTGGTTTTGTGGTGTTTTAGGAATTCACAACAAGAAACAATGAAAAACAATTCACAATGGAGAAGACCCCTTGAATTAGCTAGCTATCAAGCAAAGTTGTCCATCACTCATTCAGGGGTTTCATCCAACCACAGATCCTGAATCAAGTTTTCATATATTGAGACATGCGATGAGCAGGCTCATCAAGGGCTTGCCAAGGAATTCCGTTTTTGTCTTTTCTCTCCAGAGCTCTAACCACCCATATAGAGCTCTGAATGTATAAATCACAGGATTCCATTGCCCACGCCTGGCTATAAGAACTGTACAGTATACAGCCTAGAGCTCTGATTAGGGGTGGCAATTTCTATCTAGTTCACCTATTTCGTACATTTATTTGGCGGGTTGAAAATGGGTTGATTATTCATTGGGTCAATTTAAATGGATTGGGTTGGGTTTTGGATAACCATTGGCTTAACCACTAAAGATACAAGTATGAATTCCTTAACTAATTGTTTGTTTTCTTTATTTAAATGAAATATTTTATAATTAATACATTAATTTTTTATTAATTATTGATTAAAATTAGTTTTGCCTTGAATCAATACATTTCATTCAAATCGACCCAACCCGAGTCTGGACTAGTCTAGATTAGTTCAGCCCGGTTCGAATATGAGCAAACCCAATCACCTCGGTTTGATCCATTTGGGTCGATCAATCTAGTCTAAACCTAGCCCAATCTGGACCAGACCGATCTAACCTGATCCAAATTCAGATTGGTTCTAGACGGTTGATCCGACCCGAGCCAATGTGATATACTCATTCTAACCTAGTTCAAAATGCAACCCGACCTGAATTTGGACCGGCCTAGTCTTCTTGTCTTGATCCAGTTCGAACCATTTGGCTTGATCCCAAACTTGTGCACAATCCAATATGGATCGGTCGAAGTCAATTTGCCATTTTAACTGAACCAGTTTGGTTTGGTCCGATCAATTTGATTCGAATCTAAATGGTTCAACCACTTTTGATGTAATTAGCTCGAAGACAAGTCCAGTTAGATAGTTCAAGTTGGTCTGACCAATTTGAACCTAAGTGGTTCAATCAAACCCGAAACCCGAACATAGTCAAATGGTTTCAAGTGATTAATTGCCTTTTATTCTCTTTGTAAAAATAATATGCATATAATGTGATTTAAACCTTCACTAGTTGTGTAAATAACAATTACTATTACGACCAAGCTATAAGCAACTTATTTGTCAAAAGGAAATTAATTTTTAGTTTTAAGTACATAAATATAAGATTAATGGATTGAATTGGATCAAGACGAATTTAGGTTGAACCCAACCCATTTAATTTTATATAATTAGGTCATTAATGGGTTGGTGGGTTAATCTGTTAAATGGATTGGATTGAGCCTCAACCCAAACCCAACCCAACCCATCCAATTGCCACTGCTAACTATTATTCTATCATTCTATTACTGAACCCTAACTCCCTAATACTCGACTTGACTACCTTGTGCAACACCAAGAACATTGTTACCGTTGGAAAGGCAAATCAAACTTGCATTGCCATTATTATTGGACCAAAGCCTCTATCACATAAAATCAAACTTGGGAAGATTTTTCTGCTCCTCTATTTTGGGTCATACCACTCACTAGATGTAATAAGTAATAAAACGCTATAACTATTTAGGTTGTATTTGGAAACGATGCAAATATATAGAATGTAAAACGGTCCATATAAACTGCAAAGTTGGGAGTCTTGCAAATATATCTTCATTAAAAAATGTGTTTTCTATTATTTGTCAATGCATAAATGTAATATTGTCAAACATAGGCAATCAAGATTTACACTCTATTTGAGAGTTTCCAAACGCAGCATGAATCTCCCTCACAGATTTCAATAAATATAAAAATGCTATAACCTGTAGATTTTATGAATTGGTCCCGGCGAGGCTCGAACTCGCGACCTTCGGCTCATAAGACCAACGCTCTAACCAACTGAGCTACGGGACCAAGACACTTTCACTAATAATTCAATAAAAATGATAACCCTGTAGATGATTTCATGTCAATAGACTCATTGTCTAAACATTTTAAAATCATATTAACACTTAAGATATTGTATTGTGATCAAAGCACAGTGGCTTACTATAGATTATATCACTTATACACTGCTAATGTAGTTTAGTTGCCATGATGGGCTCTGGGCCAAGCCCATTATTGATCTTCTCATGGCATAATACCATCCTCGCCTTCCACTGACCCACGAAAGAAAGCTGCTGGAGGATGGATCAGTTCATCCTTGGTTTCGCTAGGAGGCTTGCTTGGTGGGACCCTAGACAGCATCTCGCCGATTCCATCAAAAGCCCCAGATCCAACTGGAGAGATGGCCCCACCGCTCACCTCATTCTCATCAGACGGCATGCCGCTGATTTCATTTTGCCCGCGTGGAGCCATCGCCTCTTGCTGGTTTCCAAGTTGACCGTCCATTTGTTTCTCGCACCCAAGTGTCTGAAATCCACCCTCCGGATGCATTCTCCCGCCGCACATCCAGCCGTTGCCGGGTTGGAGGGCATAAGAAGGCGGATCGAAAACCCAACGAGGCATGCAACCGCCTCCGTACCAGAATCCAGATCCGCCACCAGGCCCACCACCTCCAAAACCATGGCCTGCGCCACTACCGCTCCCAAAACCGGGACTAACACCACCTCCTGAACCGCATCCGGAACCGCTGCCACTACCATAACCCGGCCCCATGCTACCTCCAGAACCATAGCCAGAGCCCGAGCCGCTTCCGTAACCAGATCCCATTCCCATGTCACCTCCTGACCCGTAGCCCGAACCACTGCCACTTCCGTAACCAGTACCAGATCCCGTTCCCATGCCACCTCCTGACCCATAGCCGGAACCACT
Organism: Nelumbo nucifera; assembly: GCF_000365185.1. The sequence continues at coordinate 95,727 of NW_010729232.1, read as the reverse complement.
GCCACATCCGTAACCACCAGGCCCCATGCCACCTCCTGAACCAAAGCCAGATCCACCGCCGCTTCCAAAACCTGGCCCTACTCCACCGCCCGAGCCAGAGCCACTGCCACTGCCACCGCCACCGGTTCCCGTACCGCAATCGCAAGGTCGGCAACCACCAAAACCAGAGCCCTGACCGCTTCCATAGCCAGGGCCACTGCCACGTCCGGAGCCATAGCTGGGGCCACCAGAACCACATCCATTCACATGGTTGACAACAGCATCGCCAGCACCTCCTGAGATGACATCATCTTTCCCGGGCAAGACGGCAGGTTCTGCAGCATGGTTGGAACTATCTGCGCTATCCATTGAATCTTTAAGAATTCTATGAGCGGAGCAGAGCCCCAAGCTCAGATAAACAAAGAAAAGCAAGGAACACACCCATTTGGTTGCTGCCATCTCGTTCCCAACCCTACTGCTCTTTAGCTTGGTACCTTGGTGGGTAGCCGAGGAAGTAATCGGCTATATATATAGATTAAATGTTGTTCTGTATGGTTTGTTCGTCACAAAGAATGTGTGTGTTTATTCTGAAAACTTGGGTGCCTCTCAGTCTCACTCAGTGCAATGGAGAGAGAAGAATCCGATACGAAAATATAGATTTGGTTTCGCTGCCACAAAACTCGTCCGTTGTTCATTCTGAAAACTTGGAACCATTCTCATTGCGTGATCAGGAAACGTGGGGCTTTATTAATGCTTACACAGCCCTCACGGTCAGCTAATCCGGGTCGGGTTCGGATATGCCCAGGGCTGCAAACGGATCGGAAGAAATCCGATATTCCATCGGATTCCGATCGAATTTGGATTGATTTCAGATATTTGAGTATACTAATTTGTAATTACAGATAGCCACTCTCTCCTTTGGGGGCTTTCCAGAAAACTCTCTACTTTGGGGTAATGGCACTTAGCCGGTTAGCCCCCCGAACTTTCATTCTCAATAAAAACCCACTCAACTCTCAGATTTCAATACTTTATCTCTCCGTTAGCATTCAGTCTGTTAGCTTTAAAAAAATTTCATTTGACCATCATGCGCTTGGTGTGCTTGGTAAACATTTCTAAAATCTCCAAATTTTTCTACATCTGCAAATTACCATTTTCTTAATTGGTGGGACCATTTTGTCCTTCCTCTAATATATTTGTGCAGACCCTTTACATATGTTTCTTTTTCTCTTCTTGATAAAAAGCTAACGTCTTTTGCTTTACCTATTTTTGTCATTTTAGAATATCATCTCACCCATACAAATCTTAAAGGGCATTTTAATAAATTAGCTTTTTCTGTCAATATAATTTACAAAGAAGGGATAAAAGTGTAGGAATCTGAAAGTTTACATGATTCTTTATCACAACTGAAAGTTCAGGGGGTAAAGTACCGTTACCTCAAAGTATTATTACCCCAAAGTATAGAGTGGTAATCTATAATTTACCTTAATTAATAACTTAAACTTAAAATTAAACAAAATAATACATATTTTTAATAAAGTCGTCTAAGATAGATTTGATATTGTATGCATTGATATGAGACTTGAACATCTGACAGATTAAAAAAAGACTTTTTCTTTATAAAACAAACAAATATTGCAATCAACTTAGATACATCACAAAATAAATTTATATAGAAATAAGCATATATTTTTTAACAAATCACATCAGAGGCGGATTTATATTTGCTTTTTTTTCTTATAAAATGGATGAAATTAAGTCTATTTTAATTTATTTTGATGTAAAATAAATGACAAAGAAAACAAAGTTTTCATCCTAAAAGAGGTAAAAGTATAGCTCAAATATTTCATTAGCACGAAATGTGTTTTTCATCCTATTTTACTTTGAAACAAGCAGGCTGAGGTAATTAGAATACTAATTAAATTAGGTATTGAACTTTTTTTTTTCAAATTTTGACTTTATACATACTCTTGTGTCAAGTGTGTACAAATTATTGCTTTTTAGTTTTATAATAAAAAGGGATTTATTATTAGTGGTTGTTCACATGTTTTCCTTTACAGATGAAAAAAGAACCTAATAAGCAATTATTTAAGCATTCATAATTTAATAATGGATATGGCATTGAATGGAATGGAATGGAAAAACGAAATTCTTGTAGCCAGCCCCATAGAGTTTGAACAAGGCTTAGATGGCGATGACAATGATGGTGATGATGGTGGTGGCGGTGTTTTCCCCGAGATTAATTTGAAGGAGAAACCTAGATTCAATGTAGAAGAGTTCAAGTTGTTACTACTTTGCCCCTCAATAATATACTTCATCAAATTTAAGAAGAAGAAGAAGAAGAAGAAGAAGAAGAAGAAGAAGAAGAAGAATATCTTCCACAATAGCAACATTATATCTTTATCCCCATTGATTTAATACTTAAACTATAAGAATCAATTGGCTTCATCCTCTCTCATTATTTCAATTATACAATTCATGGATCAATCTATTATTATCCATCAAAGATGAGATTCTTGTTCTTTGATAACAAACTTCAATTATAGTTTAGAGGTTTTCTTTCACCCAACCTTGGTGAGACTGGATTTTTTTTTTCTTTTTGTGATAGTTGGTGAGGGTGGAAATTGATTCCAAGTCTCTGTTACAACCAATAAGAGAACTTACCAACTTAGCTGGTTGGCATTTTCTTATAAATTCCACTCATTATTACATATTTATTGTGATGATGATGTACTAGTTCTTTTTAAGTTTCTACTCTCAAAGATTTAGGTTGTGTTGTTACCATTGTGTTTTCTATTTGAAACATTTTGGGCTGATCAATACAAATTGGTGAGATATGTGTTTACTATCAACACAAATTTTGTGTATAAATCCAAATACAAGAAAAATGAAAATAAATTATTTTTTTTATATTTATGAAATAATGGGATACAAATTCTTTGTATTTGAGACTCTCTTACAAAAGATATAGAACCTTTTATTCTCTCTTGATTATGTATTTCTTGCAACTTGAGGATTTTGATTTGAGTTGAACCTAAGGGTCGGATGATGTGCTAGACATCAAAGGTCTTGTGGCTTTGCTCTTTAGCAGATGGTGTATGTGCTTACTTCTTCCCAAGAACCTTCTTATTTTACTTAGTTTTTATCTTTGACCAAAAAGTCCTCTCCCTCTTGATGGAAACCCTTATTTATAGATTTATTGGTCTAATCTTTTCCTCCCTTGATTAAGGATTTGATTGGCTCTTCTTACCCCTTTTAAAGAGTGAAAGGTTGTAATTATTGTCATTCTTGGAGAGAATAATTTAGTATCCATTATTCTATCTTCAGTCATTGACCAATTTCTATCTATGGGAAGATGCGCTGAGATTGACTAGATATTTTATTGGCTTTAGTTACCTTTTATAAAGAAGGGAATTGGCAATTTACCATTCACTACAAGAAATATGGCCTTTAGCTACGGACAAAATCGTGGCTAAAGGTCAAAAAAACCGTAGCTATAGACCTATAGCTACGGTTTAACTACAAACAGAAAACCGTAGCCTATGTTCGCGTGGCTATAGCCTACGACTACGGTTCAACTAATTCGTAGCTATAACCCATCTATAGCTACAGTATCTGTCCGTAGCTAAAGGGCGAACATAAACCAATATGAACCTTTAGCCATGGGCTGAACCGTAGCTAAAAGATGCATATAGCTACAGTTTTTAAATTGTCCATAGTTATATACCCAAATCTATAACTATGGATTTTTATAAAACCGTAACTATAATTCTTCTATTTATAGCTATGATTTGCTACAAAACCATAGCTAATGGGTCCCACATGGATGCTTCCACCATGCTAATGGATTTGCAAGAGTATTGCCTGAATGTTAAAGTTCATGCAAATATTTGAGAGTAGGGGTATGGCTACAAACAACCTGCCACACATGCATATAAACACCCTCAAATAATAGTTGTGCACCAATTTCTATTGACCACTGACCAACCCAAAACATTTCAGCTAGAAACAACAATGTTACCAAGCATGATCTTGGTACCTTACTAGATGACCTTAGGCCTCCTTATTACTGATCTACTATATCAAGTTCAGATGGAAAATGCTAAGCCTCTTAATTTGCCTCTACTAGCTAGTGCAAGTCTTTCTAAGCATTCAGTGATATGGGACTTTACAATTAATTCCTTATTGTAGCCAGGTACGATCCCTCTTTGCTGTCAACAAAATCTCAGTTTATGCACAACTCTAAGATAAATACATAGCTGCAATGAAGTGAGTTTTATGTTATCTGAAATTCATAATTGATCATTGATCATGGCATTCATATTTTCCATTGACATTCTTCAACTTGCTTTCTTATTCTCTGAAATATGCACTGAGTAGTATTATTTGATTGCAGATTGCAGCGGAGCTGTATTTTTATGAGCTCAAATATAATCATTTAGTAGTATAAAACACAAAAATTGGTGAACAAACCACTTTAGGTGATGCAAGAAATTAGGGCTGAGTTTTGGTTGATAGGAAATAAAAGAAAAACAGAAATTTGTGTAAAAGTTATCAAGGAATTTCCTTGAACTTTCTATTTCTCTCTCATTTTCAATCAGATTGAACATAACCGAAGTGATGATTTGATGGGAGCATGCATGTTGATCGAGTATGTAGCGTCTGGATTTGCTACCCACAAGTCTACCCACAGGATACTACAGCCACACTTTGGAACATCGTTTATAGGAAAATGTTCCCAATGTAAAGTTATAGTGGCCTGTGAGTAGCAGATCAATTGAGGATATGTTTGGAGTCAATGCCAATTTTCCAATAATAAAGCCTTGATCATGAAACTTGCTTGGCGTTTCTTTACAGTAAAAGATTATTTGTGGGTTAAATTTCTTGAAGGTTAATATCTAAGCTCCTGGAGTTTCTGGGATCAAAAGTATAAACCCTCTGATTCCCCTATCTGGTCAAGTCTTCTTGTTTATCGTACCGATTTGATCAATGTTGCAATGCTTATCAAACATGATTGTTGTGATTGGAATTTTCCACTCCTAATAATAAGAATTTATTTATTTTTAATGGAGAGATCGATGAAGGGTGATTTGGCCCGGTTTAGCGAGAAGGGGACAAGTTGGCACGATTTAATCAAGGGATGATAGCTCAGCCTGGCAAGCCTAATTTGCAGTATTCGCAATTTGGGTATCCAGCCACCTCATCTCAGACTCGCCTCGGTGTAGAGGCACCTTGACTATCCAGTCCAGTTCGGGACTGAGGAATCAAAGTTCTAGCTCGGGGCTAACAAGCCGAAGCGTCGTATAACCAACTCCGAAGGCCTCCCTAACAGATCCCGAATCTCTTGAGATCACGATGAGCTAATAGATCCCGAATTTTCCAAGATCACAATGAGGACTCATCCCGACTCCACCAGAGTCGGAAGTGAAACAATAAAGCCTTATCTTCGTACTACTCCTTCGGAAGCGGAATGAACCCTATCTCCAGACCCCAGAGATCCCGGAGCTCTTTCGTAAGACCCATGATTACTCCAGTATATAAAGACGGGAACCTCAAGGCAAAGGTACGCGTGATTACTCTACTCTCTAGCACTCAAGCTCTCAATCTCTCAAGCACTCAGCTCGCATTTACAACATATTGACTTAAGCATCGGAACGACCTCGCCGGGTTAGTCACCCCGAGTTCTCTGATAGATTGTTTTGTAGACCACCGATCCAGCTCGCCGTCCACCTGGAGTCTGGATCGTCCTCCAGCTAGGAGTAGTTAGATCGTGCACCATCAACTGGCGCCGTCTGTGGGAAAATGATCGAA
>NW_010729232.1:57033-80028 GCF_000365185.1 Nelumbo nucifera | reverse complement strand
TTATAAGGTGGCTTGGCCCAGAGACCACTTAGTGTAAGTGTTGGGCCCATTAGGAGCCCATGTGATGGGCTCAAGGGGTGCACTGTCCATAACAGTGTATTCGGCCAAGCCTTGTAACAAAGGCTGGGCTGAACCCATGTGGTTGATGTGTAGATCAATGTTTGGGTCCCACTCCATACAACGAAGTCCAACTGGGCAACAGTTTGGAAGCATACTGAGCACTAAGACTTCATGGGCCTAATGCCCATTTTTGAACTGGCCTGATTTGATCAGTTAGATAAAGGGGCATATCTGAGATTAGATTAGCAGATAGGATAGGGTCTTACCCTATCCACTCAGGAAGTCCAGATCTGGAAACCTCCTAATGAGATTAGGAGAGGGGCTGATCTAATATGTAGATAAGATAAGGGTCTATCCTTATTCACTTAAAGGGAATTCAGATCCAAATATGATTTGGATCAGCTACTCCTAATGGGATTAGGAGCTGATCCCTTTAAGCTTATAAAAGGAGGAGGGGGTGGTAGCCTCTTAGAAGATCACATCCTCAATTTCAGAACAAGAGTTACAGAAGAGAGAACATAACATCTAGTGAGAATGCGCTATTTTCTCCTTGCCGCCTCCTTACTGCCGCCGCCATAACTGCTAGTTCGATCTCCTCTTCAAGCAAGAGCGATCAAGATCAGATCTTGATATCAGCCTTTGGGGAAATGTTGATTTGAAGTTGTGCTCACAGCCTCCAGCGAATTCTTGCAAAGGGTTCAGTTCGTTGGACGAACACTATTGATTCTGCTCCAACATTCACTGTGTCATCTTCAGTGGGAGCAGTCTTTGGAGTTTTCTTTGGGCGTGAACACCTTCGTTGGGAGATACTGTTTCTCCGTATCAGGTATATCCCTCTCCTGCTTCTGGTTTTAGATCTTGTTTGATTTAGGGTTCAAGATTGATCTTTGAAAATGCAGATTTTCTAAAAGAGGGAATGGGATTCCCAGATGAGGGGAGAGGACATTTTTGAAATTTTGCCTAACCTTCCTGCAGGGTTCGGTCATCCATATGATGGATCTCTCATTCCTTCAGAAGCGTCGTATAACCAACTCCGAAGGCCTCCCCAATAGATCCCGAATCTCTCGAGATCACGATAAGCTAACAAATCCCGACTTTTCCGAGATCACGATGAGGGCTCATCCCGACTCTGCCAAAGTCAGAAGTGAAACGATAAAACCTTATCTACGTACTGCTCCTTCGGAAGCGGAATGAACCCTATCTCCACACCCCGAAGATCCCAGAGCTCTTTCGTGAGACCCACAACCACTCCAGTATATAAAGACGGGAACCTCAAGGCAAAGGTACGTGTGACTACTCTACTCTCTAACACTCAAGCTCTCTAGCACTCAGCTCATATTTACAACATATTGACTTAAGCAATCGGAGCGACTTCACCGGGTTAGCCACCCCGAGTTCTCTGATAGATTGTTTTGCAGACCACCAATATAGCTCGCCGTCCACCTAGAGTCCAAATCGTCCTCCATCTAAGAATAGTCAGATCACGCCCCATCAGAGATCATTCAAAAACTTCAACAAATTCAAATTCCAAACATTGAATCTTGTATCGAAGACAAGTTGATTTGGACCTCACCCCCTCCGGTAGATTTACCTATAATTCTGGATATAAGCTCGATCTTAAGCCAAAATGCACTAGAATCTTCAAATGCCTCCTCGCTTTGCAATGGCCTTAGCTGGAAAGATTTCTAGAGAATGGATCTCTTAATCCCTTGAATTAAAATGTTTATTTGGTTCTACTATGATCACCGGTGTAGAATAAATATTCCATATATTTAGTTCCACAATAGGTGGAAGTGAGAGATGTGGAATGCTTTAGACCACCGTTTGAGCTTTCATGTGGAGTGGAAGACTCATGCTTCACCTAACCAGGCATTCATTCATTGAAAGGTCAAATGTTTATTTTTTTCAATTAATTGTTTATTCTTCTAAAGTCCATTTCTTTTCTTTTTGGACTTTATGGGCTATGGATTTATTGGAAGGTTCCCTCTCTATCCCACATCCAAGACCCAACTGTCTGCTCCACCAGCTCTTAGTTGAGACACATAAGAGCAGAATTAATTTAGCCCAGTAACCCATGTCGAGACAATTGTTAATGGAACAATGAAAGCGATTGAACTGAATGACTTATTGCTTTGTTTTCTTGCGGATACAATAGTCATATGAAAAGTATTTGAGGCCAAATAATTAACCCAACATGTCATTCCCCACCATCAAACAACCAGATATGAACATGTACTAATAAAGAGGAACAAAAATAGATTTATCATTTATATCATTGATCTGTTTACATCTTAATCAGATTAAATGAGATCAGATCAAAATAAATCCTAAACCTTGAAGATTATAAACAGATCTTCAAATTTAAGATCAGAACTTTGGGTCCATCAGACCGTAGGGGACACGATTATGAGTGAAACTGGGGGAGAAATCGAGTAATTATAAACACCCCACATTTGAAGATGCTGTCTCTCCTTCATGATTGATCCTTCAAAGCTAAGAACTGTCTGCATGCACTCTCCAACACTCTTTTGATGAACAACCTCATATACAGTCCAAAGGGAATAAGGAATGGGGCCCTATTACTCTCTTTGTAAAAGAGTGACAAATTAGAGGAACCAACACATCCTTCTGGTTCAGCTGTCATTATATACTCAGCCTTTACAAAGGAAATGAAATAGTTTAAAACATTCACAAGTTATATGTACAAGTAGCAATACTTGCATCAGAAAAGAGTGGATGAAAGCTATTGCATCTAAAAATAACAGAAATAAGAAGAATCACAGGAACCTTCCCAAGTTGGCTTGTATGCTAATTGTATAGCAAGGTCGACTTCAGATATTATTTTCCTAAGTTTTAATTCATAAATAATTTTAGGAATAATTCAATATTATTAAGGGTTAGTTGAAACAAAGTTTTAACCTTTCTCATTGTCATCATATGCTTTGTTAAATTATAAATGCTTAAATCGTTTCTTACTATTTCAATTCATGTCTTTTTTTGGTCTTTCCTTACCATATATTTTTTCTCATTTTATAGTTATTCCTAAATTCCTTCCTTTAAATGATTTCATATTTTCATTCATCCATCTTAACAAAACTTTTACTTTTTTACAAGTACCACAAGTTTATTATAAATGGAATTTATTAAGCTTGGATAAGAATAAAATTTTTTGAGACTCAGGGTGGTGATGTAGTACTAAGCATGTAGGGTCAGTGGGTCACTAAACATGGAACACACGTTTTGCCAAGTGTGGTTTTCTGATCAATTCATCAAAAAAAAAAACTTGTGGACCTGTAAATCCCTGATTGTTCCACATCCCAACCCACACTTCTGATGTACAAGCTCTCTTTAAACCCACTAACCTGATCTCATTTAGGCCCATTATTTAAATATTGATACAGGTTGATACGCTCCTATATAGGGGGTGTATTATAAAGCCACCAAAATGATATGATATATGGAACATATCGTATCTAAATTTTGAACCTTGTTTGGAAATAGGGAAAGTCATGATCTAAGAAAAACGTTTTTTTCATTTGGCATTCCTTATTTTAAGGACTTGTCTTTTTTTTTTTTTTGCAGTTAAAAACTCATAAGGGTATTTTAACAGCAAAAAGGAATGCCAAATGCAAGCAAACAGCAAATAATGCCGTTTTTTAAGAAAATGATCATAAAAAAATGTCATCCATTCCAAACAGTTACTAGGATTAAGGGGTAAGAACTAAGAACTAGAAACCCCTCACCCAGTGAATGGATGACATTTGTACCATAGATATTTGTATTTATGCTCTTTCCAAACTGAGCCTTATGAAAACAACACAGCAAATTAACAAAAGCCCATGAAGTAGGCCCAATTTGATGAAGCATTTACGCCCATAAATTTATTTCTGTGGGGACTGGGGAGGGTGGTGCGCAAACTGCACTGCACATACACCTAAAATGTAAAACCCAATAACCCATACTGAGCCCAGATTCACAAATATTATTCTTTTTCACTTTCGTTAGAGCTAATCCGTAACTATATTTCGTCTTTATCCCGCAATCAACGCTGTCATAATGAAAATAAAGACCGATCATCCACTCGATTGATGCCACGTGTTTTCCAGATCTTGGATACCCATATACGTTTCCGGTTTAAAAGAGAACCATCGCCGGCGCTAAAAAGCCCACGAAGACGACGAAGCTGAAAAAGGGTAGCGGTGTAGTGAGGAGGGAAACCGATCCAGACCAGAATCAAAACCCTAGCCCTAGAGCGAAACTCAATCTCTTTGAAGTGTAGCAATGGCGGATTTCGAGAAACAGCTGAAGGAGAGAGCGAAGGAGCTCAAGTCCTTCTTCAAGAAGAGTGTGAAGATTGTCGGAGACTCCTGCAAGAAAGGCTGGCACAAGGTCAGACACATCAGAGGCTGATCTAATAGGATCTACCGCAGAAAAACTAGATTCCTTTAGCTTTCAATGTAAATCGTACAAGTCTACCTTCCTGTCGTTGTGTTTCTTATTTTAGTTTTAGAAAATCTACTCTTTTTCAGACTCGGAGTGCTTGGTTGCTTTCTCTTTTGCTTCTGGTTTGATGTTTGAGCGTCTTCCATGAACATCTCTGCTTGAGTTTATATTGATTTTATTTTAATGTAAATCGTTTACCTTTCGGTGTCTATACGATATCTTTCTTTAGTGTTTTCATCTGTAACGGTCTCTGCTTCATGTGGTGTACAACTCAAGGTGGGCTGAATCAGCAGAATGGTTTCTTACCCTTTACCAGACACAGATCCATACTAACGATTGATAGAGCGCCTCTCATCACATGACTGGTGTTCCTCTGTATGTTAGTTAATCAACTTTCTGTTGAATTTTAGAAGACGATCGACTAAAGGCTCCGTTCAGTAGCACCGGAAAACGGATGATTTTCTGAAAGCTGCTATTTTACGGGTAAAATCACAATTCTTCCACTAATTGTAGAAAATTCATGTGTTTCTCAACTAGTTGAGTTATTTAAAAAAAAAAAGAGAAATATAATTTGTACTTTCCAACTAAAGCAAAGCACCATAAAAAAGAGAAATAATTCCTGTTGAATATTATTTTCCCTTCGACCAAGAGGAAGAATATTATTTTCCATGGAAATCTTCATTTCCTCTCATTTTGCATGCAATCAATCCTTCACTTCACAGGCTGTCCAAGTTACACAGTTCGTACTTCATAATTAAGTTACCATTGCCAGGATGTAAACGGTGTAGAGGGACCGTTGGATTAGAATCCTTTTTAAATGCCAGGATTTATTAGTATACTATCTTTCCACCCTGGATCCGCTGGTTACTTATAAATTGGATCCGTTGCTAGATCTCCATTAGGAGTTTACCTTGGAAAAATCAGGCTGTAATCTCTATGCTTTAACTGTACTCTCTCTCTCTCTGTACTTTACTGGTCCAGAGGATTCCTTTTTTTAGTCCCGGTACACAGCATCCTATGTGAGTATTTGGACCCATGGACCAAAACCCCAAAACATCCCCCTCCCCCATGACTAGCTGTGAATGTTATTCAACGCAAGACCTACTTCTACCATGTTCTCTCTCTCTCTCTCTCTAGTCTCTACACATACACACACAGGATTCCTTTTCCGTCAAAGAAAGGAGTTACTTTAAAGTTGCATCCAACTTACCATCCACAGCCAAATCTGTCTTTCATATGTGTAAAAAAAAGGAAGAAAGAAAATAAACAATGCAAAAATGCAAAAGCTTTATGACTTGGGGCATTGGAAAAACTTAGGAAGAAATACTTTGCATGCAGCAATCCTTTTTCTGTGGTGGTAATTCTTTCTCATATCTGTCTGCGCCATTTGCAAAGGTTTCTGGAGCTGTTATATCCTGATGCTCTTGGTTACCTCTTTTGTTTAGCAAATTTTTGCCTAACAGGCTTTAAAAAAATTCTCCCCTTCCCTCCCCAGTCCTCACCACCTCCCCACCCAAATTTCAAATTGTGTAAGTTGCCAATTAAGGAAAGTTCCTCTCGTTGGGAACTCATGTGCAACTTGTGCACTAGGCCTCTCTGATTTTATATAAACTAGGCATAACAGACAGCAGAGACTAGAATATTTGTTCAGGACTGGCCATGAGTTTCCAAGGAACTAAAATTCAGCAATACTTTGCTCCACTCCCCCTAACTGGCATTGCATTTTGAAGAGTGCCCATATTTGTTCTATAAGCACCCCAATACTTTACAAAAATAAGTAAATAAATAAAGCACCCCAACACTTTGCTCTGCTTCCTTTAGTTGGCATTACATTTAAGTTTTGTGTGTGTTTTAAATAAAGCCCGCTCTTTGACAGTTTGTGTTCTTTCTTTGCTTTGCTTTAGTTTTAACCTACTTTATATTTATATCCAATTTATAGCATCTTTTTTGTAATCTTCTTATGTTACCATATTTTTCATAAATTTCTTCATTTTGTGTTAATGTTCAAGTCATCCTTCACCTCTCTTTATAACTTAGAGCTACCTTTTACTTTTATATGCCAAAACAAAAGAGACGAAAGTTTCATTAGTCTATTCTATTCCAAAGGGGGAAATGGTATATTACAGTTAACTGGATCCAAAAATAAAGCATTTTCCAAGGAATCCTTTCACATGAATATGGATCTAGTGTGCAAAATAAAATCAAAGCAATGTTATGTTCATATGTTACCCATCAGTGTTGTACAGCTGTCTCCTGAAGATGCACATGACTACATGAGGCCCCATATTCCCACAAGTCATTACAGCCGCATATCAGGAACTTCTCCCTTATTATTCATGGGGACTTGGGGAGATGTTTTCTGAAATATGACTCCAATGTTTTGTTGGGGCTAGATCCGGTTTTGTCCAGATTAGCTCGTATCTTCTGAAAGCAAAAGTCATGTATACACCTGCAGGCACAACATCCAAATGCACATTGAGAATATCCCCCCTATTACTGTGTTAAATTTATGGGAAGATATTCCTTTTGTGAGTTTGGATCTACTACTACTCACACCAACCTTACAGCAAGTTTCAGCAGCACATGTGAAACATTTTTTGTACTTGTATTGTTATTCACAGGGAGATGTTTCTAATACACTGTGGGATATGGTGTGAGGAGAAAATCCCAATTCTCCCTATGTCGTGCTCTCAGGTATGTATACGATTTTTGCGTTCAATAGATCCCATCTCAGTCCAGATCTGCGGGCTAGCCCAATGGGCTATCCAACAGGGATAGCCCTCGTCAAAACCCCATACTCATTCCAAGTTCCAACCCTGGTGAGCGGTGAGGCAGGATTTAATCCCATGTCTCCTCTACATCTCGAAGACTTTAACACCAAGTCAGTGGGCACCTTCGCTATGAATATGTTTGTCATCACTATTGCTGTCCAGACTTATTGGCATTTGAGAGCCTTGTTGGAATGTTCAGTTAACAGTTTTTAACTCAGATAAACTACACAGTATGGCTTATAGCATTTGTTCAGAGTAAATTTGCGATCATTTATGCCCCAATACCTGACTAAAACAAACCCTATTTTGGCATCCTAAATTCAGATTTGGAGCTGTTGATATGTAGCTATTGTCTGACAGCCATAACTCGGCCCATCTTTCATGTTTAAGAGATCATCCCAACATTGGGATGGGATTAATTTCACCTTTTAGACCACAAAGTGAATCTGGGTTTGAATATATTCCTTGTCGGAAATGAAATCATCCTCTTTGAACTAGTATTTGGTTACTATTGAAATAGACCGAAAGCCAATACAAGAAAATGACCTGACCTGTTAAGCATTCTACTTATTCGTGGAATGTTGTAATTGGATGAGTTTTACCTTAGGATCACAAAGGTGGATCTGGATATGAATTTAGGCAAAATCTATGACGCATCAACTGTGCATCAAAGGACATGGATCAATGATATTTTTGGTTCATGCCATGTTAAATGTTAAAATATACCTTGTTATACACGAAAGTACATTTTATGAAATATGAATTAATGGAAAAAAAAAAGATTGTACTTAATATCAATGGACGGTGGCTGAACTCTTGAATGTATTATTCCTTGGGATCACTACCTAAGGCTCAGTTTGGAAAGAGTATAAATGCAAATATGTACAGTACAAATATATACAAAATAATACAAAACATAAGGTTTTACGCTCTACATATTTGCATTTGTACTCCTTCCAAACTAAGCCTAAGGTGGTGTTTGATATCTGCAGAAATAGGCACTGAAAGTAGGATACCGACAAAGATTTAAAAAAAAAAAATGAAGCTTGAGAAACAGTATAATTATGCCCCTAAAAATTTATCATATATCAATAAACCCTGCATTTTAGCTACGTTTAAGTTTAGAATCTTTTCTGCATTCCACTTTCAAAGCCAATTTTTGCAGTTGTCGAAGACCCATGGTTGTGTTTGGATAGGCTTTTGCTTTCATCCATCCAAATATACCAACTGTAAGACTGCAAGGTCAAATTCAACTGAACAATGTTTTAGGGCCCCGATTTATGAATAATAGCCACGTGGCAAATTCTTGCGTTACTTGAATGGTACGAAGCCTTAGACCATCCAATTCACTTGACATCACTTATATGGGAGTCTTGATCACATTCGCATACACATACATGCTCATGCTTTTGATCAACAAAAGGAGAATGTTAGTTCCACCAGTTGATTAGGGCTTAAAAAAGCCCAAGTGCATCCGACTGTAGATAATCCACATGATAAGGCCCGTGGACCGTTCTTAGTTCACTAGAGGAGAAAATGGTCGTTAATGGGCTAAGGGCCTAACTTTCATTTTCGGGAGTCGGGACATAACAAATTGCTTACTTACGGCACTAATTAACCGTTGACTACCATTCCGCTCTGAGACGACACGTAGGAATCAATACTCGAATCTTCTCCGCCTCTTTCTTATCTCCCTTTTGGGTAATCTTGATTGTAGTATGTTACAATACGTTACTAGCGTACACCGTTGGATATTTGATCCATGATTTGACGATTAGAAATTGAACGGATTAGGTAGGCTCTTGATTATATTAGCCCGCCAACGGAAGTTACGATATCATTGTTGGTTGTTCTTCCTTCTTACGGCCAGGACACCCGAAACCTGGGGCTAATCTTCGATGAAATTAATTAACATAACCAATTCAGTTAGTAGTTTCTGTTTCAGTTTGGTGTGATTTGTTCTCTCTCTCGCCTACTCCTTCCTGGATTTCTGTCTCTTCGGTTGCTCCAGGCTTTTCAGTAATCTTTCGCTGCAACAGATGGAGATGACAATGGCGGATTCTCGTTCGTGCGTCGTTTATTCACATATCTGTGAAGTGATTGCTGGAAAAGAGCGACGAATACGTTGGGCGCCGAAGAGATGTAAGGTATGTACGGCCGGTAGTGGTCGGTTTAAGGGTTACTGAGTTGCAATTAGGTTTTCTCTTGTGGAATTAGGTTTTCTCTTATGGAATTCGAACATCTGTTTAGCATTCTTCGTTGTCTGGGCTGAAGGTACATGAAGAATTGAATTTGAGTTTTTCTTTTGTGGGTTTCGAGGTGTTAGAATGAGTTCTAATGGTAATCGTTTGAATAGAAACGTTGAAACCACTTGTGTCTGTTGGCTTCGATGGAGAATGCTGTCAAAAATCGTATGCTAGGGCTTTCTTAGAGTTTTATCTGGAAAGGATTCAAAAGTTATTATTTCTTTGTGGTTGTTGTATGTTGAAGACGATTTCTTTCTGTTCAGAAGTCAAAAGGGTTTAAAAACTATTGACGGCTCAAAATTTTGGTTCTTTGAATATAAGAGCGGGAAATTTTGAATGGCTGGAAGAAGAGAATTAGGACTTCCAAGGCCAACGGCTTCCAGTCTAAGAGAACAAGCCGCCAGAACTACACTTCGAAAGGTAAGATTACAAGGACACACGTACGTTGAACTGAGAGAGGAAGGGAAACGGTTCATCTTCTTCTGCACCCTTTGTCGTGCTCCATGTTATAATGACTCTACATTGTTCGACCATCTCAGAGGTAATCTTCACAGGGAAAGGTATGAGGCTGCAAAGGTTACTCTGTTAGGATCAAACCCATGGCCTTTTAATGATGGAGTTCTTTTCTTCCATGATTCACCTGAACAAGACAAGCCCCTGGCTATCTCTAGTTCTAGCCAAAAGAGGTTATTGATTTCTAACAATAACCACGACGACAATGACCACAACAACAATGGTCTCGCTCTTGTCAACCATGGTGGAATTTCCAACTGTCTGCCCAATGGTCCCCTTATGCTTGATGGAGTTGATCATAGAAAGCAAACTGTTTCCTGTGGGGTTGAATCAAGATGTATATTGAACATCAATGACAAGAACTTGGATGCTAATGGTGGGAACCAGACTATGATTATTCGTGAAGTTGTCATTAAAGATGAAATTTCAGATTTACAAGTAAAGCTTATGGGTTTTGGACAGATATCGGCAAGGATCTGTGAAAACGAGATCTCAAAAAGGATTAGTAGAATATGGTGTGCTTGGTTGGGAAAACAGGATCCAGGTGACAGGGACATGTTGTCAATACCAGATTATGAGTTTGGTGTTGTTATTTTTTCTTCTACTTTTGATTTAGGTAGAAAAGGGTTATTAGATGATTTAAGCCCATTGCTCTCTTCTAGTCCTCATACAGAAATTGAGAATGTCACTGGCACGAGAAAGAAAAGAAGAAAGTCCTTCTCTGACCCAGAGGATATTAGTGAATCTTTAAGTGACTGTGGTTCATCAGGAGAAGATTTTGGAGATTCTTACAGCTCTATGTCAAGATTGCTATTAGATAGATATGATGATCAGCTTCAACATACAAGGCTTATATCAAGCAAGAACTTTAGGCGGGAATTGAGGCGGCAACAACGAGTAGCAGCTGAAAGAATGTGTGATGTCTGTCAACATAAAATGCTGCCTGGGAAGGATGTTGCAACCTTGCTAAATATGAAGACAGGAAGATTTGCTTGCAGCAGTAGAAATTTGAATGGGGTAAGTTATAACCACCAATTTCTTTTCCATTGTGTTATTTTAGGATATTTCTGTGTATTTTCTTCTAGCTTTTGTTTTTATATTATGGTACCTGATTTAGGTAGTTTATCTGATTGTGCATTATTCTCTTCCTTTGTCATGTAGGCTTTTCATGTATTTCACACTTCCTGTCTTATACATTGGATTCTTCTCTGTGAGCTTGAGATATGGAGAAATCAATCATCCAGCACAAAAATGACCAACCAATCTGGGAGAAAGCCTGGGACAAAGTGCAAGAAAATGCAAATAGATGCTGGGAGGGGAATTGCAGAAACAAAAGTCTCTTCTGTATTCTGCCCTGAATGTCAGGGGACGGGTATAATCATTGAAGGAGATGAGCTGGAGAAACCATCCATCCCTCTTTCCGAGGTTCATATATCACAAACCAAATTCCAATTAATGGATCTTCTTTTCTCCCATTTTCCTCTTCTGTTCCTTTTGTTTGTTTCCATTTGTTTCATTGTTTAATGGCTGCTTTAATTGTTTCAGATGTTTAATTACAAAATAAGAGCAAGTGATGCACACAGGGCATGGATGAAGGGTCCTGAGATTTTACAGAATTGCTCAATTGGTCTACGGTTCCCTGATCTGTCTGAAGAAACTGTTCAGGTTTTGCTTGACAATGCTTTCTGATTGCTTTTTGAATCTGACTTTTCTGTGGATTTGTTATTACTAACTTTTCTTTCTCATTCTCTCTCTTGTTTTCAGGAAAAGGTTTTGAATCTAAAGTTGCTACGTTTCTATCGAGCCAATGGTGAATAGATCATGGAACAAAATTACTCTGAACTACATAAATGTCAATATTTTCTAAGTAGTTCTTTAAAGTAGGACTTATTACTCTGAGCATATATCTGCAGAGTGTTGTACAAACATGTGCATTCATTCCTTATGAACAGTTGATGACAAGTTTCTCCATTGTAATAGTAGAATCTGTTCTGTTCTTGTATCTCATTTGTCACCCATGGTTATTCTCTGTCAAGACTTAGGTTCAATGATCCATAATATTCTGCTTTCCTGAGTTGCTTGGTCCTAAATTTCCTTTTTTTTTCCTGGTAAATAAATAATTTTAGTAATTTAAGCTATGTAGGTCTTCTCTTTGTAGGGCTATAATATATTTGGTTGAATTTTCATAGACTGATTATATGATATAGTTTTTATTGGTAATTCAAATTTCATAAGGATATTTATTTGGAGAATTTTGTTAAGTTCTAAAAATTGGTCTTCTATTCATTCTGTTCGGTGATTTGCTTCATTATTATTTCTTTTTTGGCTATTTTTATTTACATCTGTTTTTGGTTCTTTTCATTTAGGTTTAATTGTTAGGATATTTAGTATTCTTTCTTCTGGTTGTGATTTAAATTACTTTGGATAATTTTCCTTTGTCCTTTATACCATTAAGTCTGCATGGTCATTTGAATGACATCTCAGTATTCATTCATTTGATCAGCCGTCCATGAGGCACCTATTAGACTTCTGGTTTCCCCCTCCAACAAATACACTCTTTTGTTTGATATAAGTTTTCTTTTGACTTTGTAAAAGGGGTGGAAATAAGAGCTGCATCCATAAAAGGGCCAAATATATAACTGAAATAAAAATGTCAAATGAATGTGTCCTTTTTAAGAAAAACACATCTCATTTCATATGCTTCTTGGCACTTCATTTCAAGAAAAATTGTGGCTTGAATTCCAAAGCATTTCCTTTTCCCAGCTCTTACATGTTAGTATGCCACTTGGTATGGGCAAATGAAAGTAGTTGATTGTATGCTTTTAACTTTTTATCTTCTTTTTTTTTTTTTTAAAAAAAAAACCTAAGTAGTTGATTGTATGTTTTTAACTTCTTAATCTTTTTTTTTAACCTAAGTAGTTGATTGTCTGTTTTAGTAACTGAGATTGTATTTAGTAATCAGGGGTGCAACCTGGGCTCGTTTAGCCTGAACTGAATCCGACCTGAAAAGGTCAGGTTGGGTTTGATTTTGGTTGAAAGTCAGACTAGGGGTTAGGGTTGAAAAATATGAACCTGATTCAGGTTTGGTTAGGGTCAAGGCCTTGGGCAATCCAACCCAAACCCCATCGACATCCAATGGATATGTAAAACATAGATTTGAATTTGATTCCTTTACATATTTGGAAATCAATTTGATCAGGTTCAGATAGAGCTCTTGCTGCCTCTAAGCCACCTCAAATGCATGCATTTTTTACTTTTATCATTCTGTCGTTCATCTATCTCAACATTTACAGTTATCTTTCGCTTCTATCTATCTCAGCTATAACATTTTGACAATGTTCTACTCCCATAAAAAGGATGGTGATCTTATAGCCATTTTCTTTTCTTGGTTCAATTTGATTGGCTTGCATCAGCAACTAAATTTTACTTGTTTAAACTTTAAATGGATAGCATCCCATCAAGACATAAAAATGGTCATTACTCAATATTGGTCCCAGCTATCTGGTGTCTTGGTCCTGGGAAGGGGTGCACTGGATATGGACCATTTTTTTTTCCTCCAGACTCATGGCCACATTCTTATGCTTGTCAGGTCAACATTTTATCATTAGACCAAGGAGTGGCCATCTCAAATTCTCAATTCATAAATTCCTTAATTAAGAGTAATTTAGAAATGATTACAAGCTACATGGATCCTGAATATATACAGTCAAATGTTGTCTTTCAAAATAATGCATATTGGCAAACCTCCTAATAAATGCCCCTAAATGACCACTCATCTCTCCCTGCCTTGTGCTTGTCCTCAGTCCTCGCCTAGACAAGAGAAAGAAGCTTTGGCAGTTCAGAAAGCTAGCTTTAAGAGCACACATGCAGGGTAAGAGAACGGAGGAAGGAGGGAATGTGAAAACCATTAGAAGCTTATTTTTTCTTTTTAATTTTATTTATTTATTACAAATTCTTATCCTGTTTGGCTGCTTTGTCAGGACAAAGACTTCAGGGGCTATTCACTAAACAAAAGTCTTACTTAAATGGTTCTTTCGGTTATAAATTGGGGGGCATAATCCATGAAAAAAAAACACTAAAAATTAGATGGCTTAGCATAGCTCATTTTCGATTAACCCGGCTTAAGCCTTCTCAAAAATCAGAATTGACAAACTTTGTAAACTTTTTATCTGGTTGAGCTGATTCCTGAGACGATACGTTTAAAAAACACAAGAATAGAAGAAAAACCCGTTGACATTTGAATCTTGAGAATACTTTTCCTGCAATAACTACTGTTCACATTGCCATCTGACAGTATTTGCTATTCGTCAAATGCTAAGCTGAGGAATGAACTTTAGATAGTTTATGGTTTCTGATTTGTTTCTGTTTTTCTTTGGTTTTGAATGACAAAATAATTTCCTGGAGTTCTATGGGTGGAGTTTAGGCTCAGTTTGGAAGGAATACAAATACAAATATATACAGTGCTAATACATACAAAATAATGCAAAATACAAGGTTTTACTTTTATAGTCTTTCCAAACTGAGCCTTATGGATGGTCTTGGAACAGAAAGCTTATCCATTTTCTGAATACTTAAAAAGTCTATTGTTCTCAACAAGAAAGAGGTATACATGGTTCTTTCAAAAGTGAAGCTTTGTATTGAACAAAAATAAAAAGCTAAAAGCAAATGATCTATAGAACATCATCAAATGGGTTTCAACTATACCAATTCAATGTCTTAAATTTTATGTTGTCTATTAGCAAATGAATGTTTTGTCTATTTCAATGTCTTAAAATAAACAACTCAAAAAATGTGTTTCAACCATACCATTTCAATGTCTTAAAATTTGGGGCATTTCCCACTTCAGTTATATGGCATCTAATGACTTTAGACATCACACTAGTTAATGGTCAAGTTTCTCTTTAGGGGGGTGTTTGGCACTGTGGATTTTTGTAAATTGCTTGGTTTGGAAACACGCCATACCCATTGGGCACTCTTTAAAGGGTGTAGCATGTTTTGAAATCATTTGTGCATGGTTTTGAAACACAAAATATATAGTATTTATTTCACATCAATTGTCTGGGTCAATCCACACCATGCTGAATTGGATAATTACAATATGCAATGAAATAACTAATAAATGATTGAAGTATTTTTATTTAAAATCTTATTCAGTCATTTACAGAAATGTTGGGAACTGTTAAATATCTTGTTAATAATATATTCATATCACAATGCAAAACAACTTATGAATCATGATGCAAGTTCAAAATATTGACACGTATGAAGTGTGTAATTTGATCCATATTCTTTGTTATTTTAATTTTAATATATGATCATTTGCAAATAGATATTATAAAATAATAATTACTATTTAAACCTTTTTAAAACCACCTAAATTTTATTATTTCCTGCAAGCAAAAATTCTACACATATAATATATGATCAATATGTTATGATACTTTACAACCATATTGGCGTGACGAGGTTCAAACCAAGTAATTTCAACCACACACAACGGGGTTCAATAGTTTCAACAAACACATCACACGGATCACAGTCGACACCAACAAAGCACCAAAGGTGACCAATGAAAAATTTCGGTCGATTGACCAGTGACCATGTTGTTAGGCCATGGATTTACACCGAGTTTTGGAACTGATCCGACTCGAATCCTTTGGAACCTAAGATCACGAATCAGTTCCCGCTCCAAGATCCCTATTTACCAGCTGATCCGACGGTTGTTATTGATTATTAAGCGGGGCATAATCTAAGATATTATGCTAGTTGCCACTTGCCACCTTCTCTAGTCGTTCGAAGTGATTCCGATAAGAACTAAAAGAAGAGGGTCGGCGGTCTTTACTTTTCCACTGGCAGATAGGACATTTGGCTATCACAGAAAATATTGAGAAAAATTAAAGCAAGCGCGGAGAAGTCTGTTTTCGATTTAATTCTCTTTCTCTCTCGTGCTCTCGTTTACCACTTTAACGCCGCTTTCACTCGTTCCACCGGTCTTGCTGTTCTCTGAAGCGGGGGAAGATGGGTGGGTCTGTAAAGGATCTTCAGTCAAAGCAAGAGCTCGATACTGTGCTTCATGAGGGCTCACCGGTTATTCTTCACTTCTGGGCATCCTGGTGTGAAGCTTCCAAGCAGATGGATCGACTCTTCTCCCATCTCTCCACGGATTTCCCGCATGCCCATTTCTTCAGGGTTTGTTTTCTTCGTCCCCCCTTCTGTTACTCTCCTTTGATTATCGGATAACTCTTTTGAGAAAACCCATCAGGATTATGATCTGCATTTTGCAAATTGTGCTGGATCTTTTCTTTTTTGTTTATTCTGTCATTTTGTTTTTCCATTCCTGGGGGTGTGGTTGGGGTTGTGTACTAATGGTCGCTTAAAATCGTTGTGCTACTTACTTTTCTTACTTTATTTTATTTATTTTTTAATACTTTGCAGGTTGAAGCTGAGGAGCAACCTGAGATATCTGAAGCATTTTCAGTTTCTGCAGTACCTTACATTGTCTTCTTCAAAGTAAGATGGCTGATTTCAAGAAATAACTCCCAAAAAATCAATAAATTCAGATATCGGTATCTATTAGTTTGATCAAAGCATAATGATCGCCACAGGAGTTAGTATGGCTGCGTGCTTGTAGCTTTTAATGGATTCATATTTTTTATAATTTCCCTGTTGCATAATATACATATGTTGATTATATATAAGAGGTAGGTGTAGAATTGTACTATATGTTAACGGGAAGTTCTGTTGGATGTGAAGAATGCACATGTTCTATAAATAGGCACCTTTCCCTCCACAAAAGTTACTCCATTAAGGTATATCATTGTCCATAAGAAAAAGTCCTGTTTATCTCATGTTTTGCAAGGACATTAACCTTAATTATAACTTTTCTAAGGTGTCCAAAGAGTTTGCTCCATCAATCCTGTCAAGATCTCTCTGATTTCAGTTAGACAGTGAGCCGAGTACCAGAGAGGGGTTACTGTTTGCGTTCTAGCTCCATTTGATTACATTGTCTAAAATTTTGGTGTTATATAGTTGTTTTACCCACCAAAACATTATTCTGAAATAGGGAGCATAGGAACTTTAGGCAGTTCTATTTCCTAATTGTTTGATTTGTGGGTGAAAATAGTACAGTGTCACTTTTGGGTATCCTTGATGGGGTTTACTTGGATCCTACGAAATGTGATAGCAGGGTTTGGACTCTCTCAGCCTTGGGGTTGTTCACTTGTTTTTTCTTTTTCAATGCCTTAACTCAACCTATTGATCACCTTGCAATTTTTTATCAGTTTTTCTGGTCAATATTTTTGTTGGGAAGCATTCCTGGAAAGAATCAACATTTGTGAATTAATATAGAGAAAGAGGCGTAAAATTTGTTTATCTCCTCATTGGTGTGTTCTATGCAAAGATGAAGGTGAGAATGATTATTACTTATTAATCTCTTGCCGTTTTGCTAAATGTATTTGGGAATGGTTCTTTCCTTTGTTTGGGTGTAGGTGGACTCCCCCACCGGATGTGCAAAGTTTTTTTGCCCCAAATTTGTTTAGATGGCCATTAAAAAGAGGGAGAATTATGTGGAGAAGTGTAAGGGCTGTGGTTTTCTGGACTTCATGGGAAGAAAGGAACTTAAGAATATTTTTAGATATGGAAAGAGGGTTACAATCTGTATTGGAGGTGATTCACATCAGAGTGGTGCACTGTCTAAGGTCATTGGAATTGTTTAATGACTTTTCAACTGATGATTTGCCAAGGAGTTGGAAGGAGGTTGCGAGGTCAGCCCCAGTGGTAGTGCCTTCTTAACATGCTTGGGCTCCACCTCCTATTGGATTTATCCAGTTGAATTTTGATGGGAGTTGTGCTGGGAATCCATGGCCTTCGGGTCATGGATTTGGGCATTACTAAACTAGGTGATTCTCTTCGCTGAGATCATGGCAGCCTTGGAAGGTGTACAAAGAGCCAAGGATTTGGGCATTACTAAACTAGTTATACAAGGAGACTTCAAGTTGGTGGTGGGCTGGCTGAAGGAAGAGATAATTGGATTTTGGAACTATAGCAATGAAAGAGGAAATTCAAGTAGATGGCAAAGGATATTAGAATTAAGCTGAATTGGGTTAAAAGAAGTGCTAGCTCTTTTGTTGATGGGTTTGCTAAGCAAGGGGTAAATAGGGATGCTTTGCTTTGGGCTCATATGTAACTTTGTTTTTGCTTCTTTTGGTTGGGAAGTTAAGAGAGTTTATATCCCCCTTTCCTTTGTACTTAATCTCTATTTTTCTTAATGAAACTTATTTGTTATTGATAAAAAAAGTAGCCTAGGCAATCCAGAGCCTTCAGGCATTGGGGGAGTCTTCAAAAATGTGGAAGGTCAGACTGTGGCTTTGTTTCCTGGTCCTATTGGGGTGTGGGACTCTGTTAATGCGGAAGTCCAAGTGGTTATGCAAGGAGTAGAGATAGCCCAAGAGTTATGATTTGAACATTTGTTAATTGAAGGGCACTCAAAATTGGTTATTAGGTGGTTGTAAGAACTGGAGTCAGCTGCATGGTCCTACCGGGGGCTTTGAGAAGATTCAAGTCACTAACCACAAATAATACAATGAGAATTAGATGGGAAGGGAGATCAGAAAATGGGCTGGCAGATTTGTTAGCGAAGCAAGGGGTGCATAAAAACCAGTTGTTTTGGTTCAATTGTAAATTTGATTTGCAGGCAGCACCTTGCGCCTCCTTGTGGGAAGCAGTACTTTTGTATCTTTATTATTGATATTAATGAAATTTGGTTACTTATAAAAAAAATGGTGGGTGAAAACGTGAGATGCATAGTTTGTGTCAGTTTATTGCAAGTTATGAATTTTCTACCTCTTTGAACTTTTTGTTTGTACTTTGTAGCTCTTTCTAATATATTATTACTGGTCTGTGCTCTAGTTTGTGAAAGTTCATCTGTTAATTTTATTAGTAGGCCCTTAGTTAAGATCTCTTCTTCCATTGTATCTGATTTTGTGGAAGCTAATCTGGTTTGGACAATGGCTCTTGATAAATGTTTGACTAAAGCTAATCTGGAGAGGTGTGGCATTCAGATTCTGGATCCTTCTTGTGGTTTGTGTGGATCTCTTTCAAAAATTACAGTGCATTTGTGCATTCACTGCCCAATTTCCTCCATGGTATGGGGGCACTTCCTGAAAGCTCTGGATATTAGTTGGGTTATGCCAAGATCAGTGAGGGAGCTGTTGTGCTGTTGGAGAGTAGAAGGCCTCAACAAGAAGGGGAATCTAGTATGGAAAACCATTCCTGCAGCTATGTTGTGGTCCATTTGGGCTGAGAGAAACAACAGAACTTTCTGTAGTAAAATGAAAATTCTGGATGAATTAGTGCAGAGAGCTGTGCGCAAGTTAATCTCTTAGGTGTCGGTTACTGAGGAGTTCAAACATTAGAATCTGACTCATTTGTTTTGTTCTCAGTCCTGGATGAGTTTGTGATCTGACTTGTACCTAGGCAGTCTTATTGGCCTGGGTTTTGTTGTATTATTTCTCATTTTCTGTGTTGAATAAATTACCTTACCTTATTCAAAAAAAAAAAGTGGAATGTTGATGGTGAAACCATCATTTCTTGTTAAGAAAATTTGTCAATCTCCAAGGAACTGAACTTGCTTTGGTGTTATCCAATTTGCCAGCTACATAAAGCAATGCATGTTTTTCTTTCTTCCCTTGTCATAAAAAACGTTTGCACATTTGTTCATTCTAGTAGACTTGGGAGGTCTACAGAGTCATCCCTGTATAGGGGGCCTATTGTTGATTGTATCATCAGTAGTTTTGGAGAAATTGTTTATAAATTCTTCATTGCAAGGGACACCTCTGGTACTAGTTCTGGTAATGATGCATAAATTGAAGCATATAGTTGTCAAGGCAACACCTAAGCAATAAGGCGCTCATGGAGGGTTGCCCTGCTTAATCTCCAAGATATTTTTTATATGGTGCTCTTGGATACTTTTTATATTCGTAGTTTTTGAGATTATAATAGTAAATTTACATTATTAAACTAAATTATTCAGTTTAAGTTAAAATATTAGTTTTTTTATTATTTTTCTCATTCGTTAGGTTTCAATTAACATGTATTACTGTCTTGAACCCTTACTTAAAAACATGAACTGATAAGCATGGAAAAACTCAAAATTTTGTCCAATCAACACATATTTTCTTCTTCTTCCTCCTCTTCCATCCTTTCATTTATTTTTTTCCTTTCCTATGACAAAAATAAAGTCTCAAACCCTCTATTTTCTGAAATTTCTTTTCTCCCACTCTTTTTATGAACAATTAATAGTGAAAGATGGTTGTTGCTTGCCATGGAACCTAAGGAACTGACTTAGGATTCATGGTTTTTATTAAAAAAAGCCATTGCCTAGGCGACTAGGTGATAAGGTGTCCCCTTGTCGCATAGCCTCACCTTGATGCCTTGAAAGTATGCCTCTATGGTCCACTCCCTTACTTTCACAATTTCTAATGAAGTCTTGAAAAACAAGTCACCCTTGACGAAGCTAAATATAAACAAAAATGACAATGGTGAACTAATTCTTAGTTGAATTGATTAGATTTACAAGAATTGTACAAATCATAAGGTTTATGATTCAAATTGTAGGATTCAAACAGAAGTCATAAGATTTTTGCCAAAAAAAATGATTTGAATTGAAACCCTTGGGATTCATGATTCAAATTGAAACCCTTGCCAAAAAAATGATTCATGATTCAAAAAAAAATGATTCAAATCGTGAATTGTATTGTAAATTGTAAGATTTTGATAACATTGTTAACAAGTTACGAGCATCTTAATAATCAAATTTAAACCTAATCACCTTGGAACAACGGTAAAGATGGTCACAACACTTTTTTGCAACCCTTTAATAAAACATAAACATTCTATCAATCAAATGAATGATGAGTGCATGCTAGTTGTTGCTATCCCAAGTGATATATGAACTACCCACTATCATACGATAAAATGGAGATTACCTCTATGATCCGGTCCACTACCTTACAAGGAATATCGAGAAATATGAAGGTAGCCTAACATGTGGAGCATACATAATCATAAAACTTTCTTGTGGCCTCTTAAAAAACCCCAAACTGCTATAAGTCAAAGAATAAACCTAATCACCTAGTGAGTGCATGCCTAGGTGATTTAGTTTTCACGAGCTCACATGGTCACAAAACTTCTTGTGACCATCCAATAAAACACAAACACACTGCTATCAATCAAATGAAAAACCAAATAACCCAGCAAAGGCATGGCTGCCATTGCCACACCAGATGATACAAGAACAACCTACTATCATATAAAATCGAGACTACTTCTAGGACCCTCAAAGACTTCAAAACCTGGACTATAAGGCATGAAAGAACTCTAAATTTTGTCCAATCAACACATATTGATTTTCTTCTTTCATCCTTTCTTTTCTTTCTTCCACTTTTTCATGAATATTGTTGATTTTCTATGTTTTAAATGAAATTTATACATTTTTAATGAAGATTTTTTTGATCAGCAAAGAAATTCATTTATTGATTTAAATTTGAAATTAAGTTGCAACAATTCCCAAAACAAAAGTTATGTTACAACAATGCCCAAAATAAGGATGGTCTATCAGCTCCCTGCTTGGTTAACACATCCACCAACCCATTAGCTTTCCTTTTAACCCATTTGAAAGTAGAGTTAAATTTCTTTGCAAGTTGGTCAATCTGTCCAAAAGTGAATCTGAGTTTCCAAGTTGCTGACTTCATTTGCTTTGCCCATGTTATGATCAGAAGGGAGTCTCCTTCAATTTCCAACTCTCTTGCCCCTAACTGTTCAGCAAGCTTCAGTCCTTGCAATAGTGCTTTTGATTCAGCTTGAGTCGTGTCACCAAAACTGATTGGTCCTGAGAACAAGGCCAGCACTACTCCTTGATGGTTTTGAAAAACTCCCCCTACTCGTGCTCTTCCTGGGTTTGCCAAATGAACTACCATCAAAGTTTAGCTTCAGTTTATATTTTAACCCTGGTGGTTTCCACTCCATTCTTATGGTTTCTCTATGTGGTTCTGAGAGTGCCACTTCTCTCCAATTTATTTAAGAAGTCATCCGTAGGAATACCTTTGAACAATTCCAAGGTTTTAACCCAATGTACTGATCTGATTTTAATGGCTTCAATAACCTCCTCTAAGGATTTAATTTTTTCATTGAAGATCCTCTGATTTCTCTCTTCCCAAATAGAACAGACCATAGCTGCACGTACTATCTTCCACATACATCTTCTCCTTTTCTTCTGTTGCCTCAGGAAGGTTGGGTTGAAAAGGCTCACTATGCCTAGGATTTATGGTTTTTCATTCAAACAAATCCTATCGCCTAGCCCCCTATTGCCTAGCCTCACCTTGGCGCCTTGAAAACTGTGAATTGAAGTTGGTATCGATGGTAGATATTGAGGTTATTTTGGTTGGGATTGATAGATTCATTAGGGACAATTGGGATGCTAATATGTTGTATGTGCTGAACTTCCTCTCCCTTAAAGATGGAGAGGACAATATGTTATCTTTTATTCACTTACTTTGCAAGGCAATGCAGAGCTCGATTTATTTTACCCCCTGCCTGTTGGCTTGGTACTAGTTGTATAGAGTTGATTAGTTTTCATGAGTTGTTTTACTCATGGACTTATCCATGGACGAATAATCTTCAAGAATAAGTCAGTTGTTCCCAAGAGATGACCAATAGAGAGTCTCCTTCAATTTCTAAGTCTGTTGTTCCTATCTGCTCAGCCATCTTTAGACCTTGAAGTAGGGCTAGAGATTCAGCGTGTATTGAATCACCATAACCTTGTTGGCCCAAGAGATGACCAATAAAGAGTCTCCTTCAATTTTTAAGTCTGTTGTTCCTATCTGCTCAGCCATCTTTAGACCTTGAAGTAGGGCTAGAGATTCAGCCTGTATTGAATCACCATAACCTATTGGTCCAGAGTAGAG
>NW_010729232.1:16630-56623 GCF_000365185.1 Nelumbo nucifera | reverse complement strand
AGAGAAAACAAACAACATTCCAAATACCAGAAGCAAAAGAGCAGGATAATAGTAAGTGGGTTAGAGTTTCACCACATCCCAAACAAAGGACACACACGAGGAGAGAGGCAATTGTTTGGCCTCCTTTTCTGTAGCACATCACAAGTGTTTACCTTCCCTAGGAACACTTCCCAACAGAAAGCTTGTACTTTTGGAGGGGTCGGTTTAGTCTAAATTTCTCTCACTGGGAAGTTCACCCCCATAGGGTTAATATGAGTGAGCAAACCAAAGAAAGATGCACAGGAAAATAAACCACCACACTCTACAATCAGCTATAGATTGGTCCAAGTAGACCCTTTCAAGTGTTGAAATCAACAGCACTAGAGACTCACACTCATTTTCCCTCAACCCTTCTAAAGCCAAAATCCCAAGAGATCCCTGATTCTGAAAGCACACCAAACCTAGCAGCAGGTTTGTTTTTATAGTTTGATAAAGAGTAGAGGTCTGGGAAATTGAACATAAGAGGCACATCCCCAACCCAAAGGTCTTCCCAGAATAAAACTTTGTTGCCATACTGGTGGAGGAACAAATATTGTGGGGTTGAGTATGGTTTATGGATTGGGAGATGGAGCACGTGGATGGGTTTTATGCTGTACAGAATTAGGTTCTTTGGAAATCGGGACAATGATATATAGCAGCTGAAAGATGTCAAAGAAATCTGAGAAGAGTGAAGATGAAACAAGAAAAAAGAATAGATGATGCCAGGCTCTCTATATGTGCAGGGTAAGGCTGCGTACATCTGTCCCTCCCCAGACCCCACATTGGCAGGAGCCTTGTGCACTGGGCTGCCCTTATTTACTCTAACAGCATCAGAATACTCATAGAATGACAGCATTCTAATCTTGGAACATTTGAAATCAAGAGGCTTTCAGTTTTCCAACACGTGTTTTTTGTGTAGAGAAAAGGAAAATATGAGACATCTGTTTATTTATTGCTCATGGATAGCTTTCATTTGGGGCTTTTTCAATATGATTGAAATCCAGAAGCCAAGCCTGGTCAATCCCTTAGAAAGCTTCTCCAAGTGGCCTAAGATCTTGGGTGGGATAAAAGTGAAAATTCTTTGGAGCACTATACAGTTTGCAACTTGTTGAGGGCATTTGGAAAGAAAGAAACAGTTGCATTTTTGAATATAAGTATCATCTGAGAAGGAAAGTGGTAGCTGAGATATGTTCCTGGTCCCTGGTTTGTCGTTGGCCATTATCTTATACTGAGTTTAAGGATATAAGCAGACTATATCTTGAATAAAACCTATGGGCTACTTTTGGTTTGACTATGGGAGAGGTAAAAGTCTGATGGATCTGGTGGATCATTATGACTTATTCTTATTTGTATTCTTGTGGATGATTTGATTAAAACTTTTCAACAAATTTTTCTACTTACTTTTTGATTTAATGAAAATTTATTTTATATTACCATAAAAAAACTGCAACTTAATGCTGAGAGTATCTCTCTCATTAGAATCAACTTGTAAAGGACAGGCAGGCTAGGGTTTGGATTCGACTGTAAAATTTCAAATTTTATTATTTTTAGAACAAGAATGGTGACTGATGGATTGGAGGGTGTGCTAGTGGTTGAATGCGGGAGAATCATGAGACAAACAAAGAACAGATGTCAGATGGTAATTGGGTTTACTGCAAAATTTATAGTTTATAGGTTCTAACTGATCCAACTCTTCTGTATTTTCAGAGGCACTTAGAGTCTTGCTTAGGCTCTCTTCACTATAAGTGAAGCAACTCCATTTAATGTTCTTGCTTTTGGCTCATGTGATGTTAATTCTACTAAGTATGATCCCACTTTATTAAACTTTTCTTCTGTATTGGGCCAAAGACCTACATCTATAAAGCTTATAGCCTTATACCTGTATGTGGTTGCCCATGGTTCTTACTCTAACCATTTTAAACAACTTGTATGTTTTGGAGACTCCCCCACTGTGGAATGTTAATAGTCATATACTTGTATTCATTACTTATTAAAAATATAATAAAATGTTTTGTTTTTTTCGAAGTTATTATTATGCCCCTTTTGGTCTTGCTCAACAATGGCTTGCTTTGTTTAATTTATTTATTATTTGCTTAGAACAGTTAACTTTAAGTTTTAATTCATTTATATAAATGGCCTTATTGTGCAAGGAATATAAGCTATGCTTTCTTAAATGGGTTTGTGATTGAAAATTTTAAAGACAAAGAAAAAAGGACTTTAAAGAGCCTGAAACTTTGGCTAGGAAGAACCTAAAGAAAGGGAAATGGAATGGGGTTTCCGTTCTTTATATTTTGGTTAGTTCCTAAGGGATTTCAGTTTCTATTTTGATTTTTATAGTTCTATCTGTTTGTAGTTTTTCAGAAAGTTACTGAACTCTTAAATATGTAGTGTAGGCAGGGATTCTTAATGATATGCTGGTCATATATCATAGATTTCTTATACATGCACACAAATCTTTCTAATATGCCTAATATGCTATAGTTTGTAAGTTTTTGCATGTATATTTCTCCACATCTTTTTAATATTTATATTTTATGAACATTTCCCCTTCATTTAAGATCAGGAACTACTGAATATATTTTATATAATATTATGTAAAATAAAATTAACCACATGTAAAAGCATTTATTTGAACCTCAGATTACTTTGGTAAGTGCCTCGTTTGACTCTTGTATGCTAGGTGATAGAAGAAACTAACACCTTAGCATTAGCACCTTAACAATGATAGTGTATGCAAAATAGATTGAACCTGCTGAAATAGTTGATCAAGTGCGAAATAGTGCAGAAAAAGAGTAATGATTTGGCAAAGATTGGTTTTCAAATCAGGCTATTTATATATACAGACCAAAACAATCAGGTCATTTATATTGAAAGAGGCAGGACCCTAACTAAGTAAGGTGACATCTCCTTTCAAGTTATGTCAGAAAGAAAAGGGTAAATTATAGACTGCTGCCCTGTACTTGAGGGCTGGTAACACTTAGCCCCCTGAACTTTGTTTTGCAACAAAGACCCCTTGAACTTCTGGATTTCATTACTTCGCCTCCTACTCCGTTAACAGGGTTGGCTGTGAAGGTAAAATTACCTTCAGCACTATCAGAATGATGAAAATTGCCTATTCGGTATCCAATGGCCTGAGAACAAACACTATCATGCTCATTTCTGTCTTTTGATATTGTGCTTTAGCATTTTCATTTCTGTCTTTTGATAGTGTGCTTTAGCATGCTCATTTCTGTCTTTTGACAGCTTTTTCTCCCAGCCCATTGAGTCCCAAATAGGCAATTTAGTAATTTTACCTCCACAGCCAGCACTGTTAACAGAGTAGGGGCAAAGTACTGAAATACAGAATGTCAGGGGGGTCTTTGTCGCAAAATGAAGTTCGGAGGGCTAAGCTGACCTAGAATCTCATCCATGTTTCCTTCATTATAACTTGTGCACAGAAAAAAGGAAACATTTTTTTTTTCTACACATAATTTTTTGCTCCTATTACTCTCTCATAAAAGTGAAATTTCTAATTCCCTCCCTTTCTGGCAAAAGCTGATAAAACATTTGTCATCACCTGGCAGCCAAAAAAAGGCTTACCTCACCATATTTGACAAGACAAGTTTTAGCCTAACACTCTCATGCCAGGCCTTTTTGTGCTTTTTATTAAATAAAAAACTTTGGAATTCTAATGGCTAATATCACTGATCATTATTGGAAAGGTCCAAAATTGATGGGTATAGAGCCATGGGACCATTCAACTAAATTATGTCCCCATATTAGAAGCAAGGGCTTTTACTTATTTATTTATTTTTGATCAATAACAAAGAGCAATTTTATTAATAGAATCACAAATACATACAGAGAACTAGGGAGAGATAAAATAGCTTAACTCTCCCCCAAAGGATTAAAAGGGAATTACAGTATTGCCCAAAACAATTGACCCCTACTCACCCCCTGTTTTGCCAAATTATCAGCAAAGGCATTTGCAGTTCTCTTCACCCAATGAACCTGAAATTCCACTCCCCTCAGTAGCCATTTAACCTCCCTCTTCTCATTAGCATAAATCTAGAACCCATTACCCCTCCTTAACCAATTTAACGCTAACCGTAATTCTCCTTCAATAATCACCTTTTGAATGTTCAGTTCCTTTACCTTCCTTAGCCCTACCAGTAAAGCTTACAGTTCAACTCTAAGAGAGTCACCCATCCCAATGGGACCTGAGCACAAAGTAACCACCTTCCCACTTTCATCTTTGATTGCTCTTCCAAGACCTGAAGGTCCTGGTTTGCCTTCACTACTCCCATCAAAGTTTTATTTCATAAACCCCGGGGCTGGAGGTGACTACAAAGGGCACACCACTGATTGAGCTGATACAAAGGATGCCACTTCCTTCCAATTGTTCAGCAGCGTACTGCGTATCCATGGAGATATCAGCAAACAACTCTAAAGTTTTCAGCCATTGCATCACCCTAACTGTTATGATTTCAATCAGCTCTTCTTTCTTCCTTTTTTTCTCAGAGAAGGTCCTTAAATTCCTTTCTTCCCACAGTGTCCAGAAGATGGCAGCTCTCACACATCTCCACATGATTTTACCCCTTTTCTTCGACCACCTAAAGAAAGAAGTAGCAAACAAGCCTTGTATACTTTGGAGGAGGGAGCCACCTGTAACCAAAAAGATCCATAAACCAAGCCCAAATATCAGAACCGAAAAGTAGGAAACTAATAAATGATAAGGGCTTTCACCATTAGCCTTGCAATAGGATGCACCAGTGTGGAGACAAGCACCTATTAGGCCTTTCCTTTGGAGAAAATCACAGGTATTACATCTTTCCAAGAAGGCCTCCCAACAAGAAGCTCTAATCCTCAGAGGGATCGGTTTACCCCAAATTTCCTTCACAAGAAAATTCTGGAAGCTACTGTTAGCTGAGTGTACCAAAGAATTAAAGAAAGAGGCACATGAAAAGACTATAGAAGGGGTTAAGGTCCAAATTCTACTATCCCTTTTAGAGGGGTCCAAAACCACATTATTCAAAATCTGAACTAACTCCAAAGCACTCTCAAGTTCTGGTTCCTAAGACCTCTTCTAAAACCCAAGTTCCAATCAAAATCAAAGTTGGACTCAGAAGGGACCAGGAATGAAGACACAAGTTCCCCTTTAAGCCGAGTGATGGAGAATAAAGAAGGAAATTTGTCTTTTAAAGGCATTTCTCCCACCCAAAGGTTTTCCTAGAACTTCACTTGGTTACCAGAACAAAGATCATACCTAATATGCTGTAAAAAGGAAGGGAGAATGGCATGAATGGATCTCCAAGGAGAGGCTTTAGTAGTCCTCAGTTCAAAGCCCCACCCATCCTCAACAAGCCCATGTATACTCAGAATCACTTTAGCCCACAGGTTATCTCTGTCCTCTGCTAATCTCCATAACCACTTTTCCAACAGAGCTTCATTTCTCTTCCGAATGTTTTCTAAACCTAGGCCTCTTTCCTCCCTATTTCTAGAGACTATCTCCCACTTCACCGTATGGTCTTTCTTGTCCTCCCTCAACTCCCACAAGAAGTCTCTCATCAGTTTCTCTAAGTTGATAGATAGTACACTGGTAGACTAGCCAGTGGACTTTATCAAAGTAATTCTGCCGCCCAAGGATAAGTTATTCTTCTTCCAGGAAGCCAACCTCTTTGTGAATCTATCAACTACTAGGCTCCAAAAGCTGTTATTCCCTGGGTTATCCCCTAGGGGCATCCCCAAATACTTAAATGGCCATTGTGACACCTCACACCCCAAAATTTCAGCACTTTCTATCATAGCACTCTCCTCCATGTTGATCTTCACTACACAACTCTTATCAAAATTGACCTTCAGATTTGACATTTTCTCAAAAATTTGCACTACCATCTTCAAATTCCTAACCCACCCCACCTCCTCCCCGTCATAGAACAAGATTGTATCATCAACAAATTGTAATTTGGTGATAGGTATTCCATCTCTTCCAACCCTCCAACCCTTCACTAGGTTCTTATCATCTATCCTTTCTATTAGTCTCCCCAACACATCTACAATCAAGGTAAAAAGAAAAGGAGAGAGACGGTTGCCTTATCTAATTCCCCTAATAGTTGGAAAGTGATCCACTACTATCCCAGTAACCAATATTGAGTAGTGACAACCCTCAATATACCCCAAGATCCATTTACACTATTTCACTCCAAATCCAAAGCATTCCATCACTTGCATTAGGAAGGACCAATCTACTATATCATAAGCTTTCTCCAAGTCCAGCTTACAAACAATCCCTTTCCTCCTATTTGCTCTCCACACATTCATTTGCAATTAAGATTTGATCAATAATCTGCCTCTTCCCCACAAAGGCCCCTTGATTCTGTGAGATTATGCTTGGGAGAACAACTCTAATTCTTCGAGACAAGACCTTAGCCACAATCTTATACACACTATTCACCAAGCTGATAGGTCTAAAATCTCTTGGATGGCATGCATCAACTTTCTTTTGGACTAAAGCAATAAATGTCGAATTCAGCCCCGGATTATCACCCTATCAAAAAATTCGTCAAACACTTTCATGATATCCTGCTTCAAGATCTCCCAACAATCCTGATAAAAGGCCATAGTAAAACCATCCGGCCCTGGTGCTTTGGATCTGTCCATTGCAAATATAGCTTCCTTTATCTCCTTGAACCTTCTCTCTAACCACACCTTATCATCCTCTGCCAACTTAGGCCAATCTAGATTCTAGACCTTCCAACCAAAATTTCTGGTCTAAAGGTCTTCTATAGATTGATTTGAAGTGCTCTACAAAGGCCCTAGCAGTCTCATCCTGCTGAGTAATAACCACCCCTCCCACCTCTAACTTAGAGATAAGATTCTTCCTCCTTCCATTAGCCATTGCATGAAAAAATGTAGTGTTCCTAAGTTGGTTTTCTTCCTCCTGCTTCCTTTATTTTTTTCTTTTTTTGGTTTTCATTTTTTGAGAGAAAAAAGTAGAAATGATGATTTTGGGCTGGGATAACGGTTGGGTTTTAGAATTGTTAGGATTTGGATGGGGAAAAAGGCATCTTGGTTGCATGGATGAGAGCAGTCAATTAAGATGGATAAACACTTTTCTTTTTCTAATCAGTAAGATGGATAAGGGAATGAGGCAACACTCCTAACTAGCAATGTAATGCTGGCCTCATGAAACAAATCCTGGTGCAAAAAGCAAAGTGGTTATACCCAAAGGTAGACTGGATATGGACCTAACACTGGTATTTTAGTACAAAGTGGCCTATTTGAGATTTGAATTCATGTTTTCAAGTTTTCGAGCCCAAGATTTCACTGTTGCATCAATCAGCAGCTCCCCTTGTTATCATCAGCTGAATGCACACTTAAATGTTAAGGGAGAGAAATATCAGCTAGTGACTCTTAACTATCTGCCTTTTCTTTTCAGCTGAATAAGCATTGTCACGGTAACCCTCATGATGTTAATTTTCATATGCAGACGCTGCTTGTTTTTTACGATTGTTGCATTGCACCAGTAGATATTTTCTCATCATAAGGCTTTTCTCCTCTAGTAGTTTTTCCTCTGATTGATGGGCATGAACATAAAGCTCATGCGTGTTTTTTTCATGTGTGTGTGCCTGTGTGGCATCTCTGTAGTTTTTTTTTTTTTTTTCTGGTGCATAAAAAAAGAGTAAAAGCAATTTGTATGTTCAGGAGTTGATCTTTCGTTTGATTCTTGTCCTAGTAAAGTGACCAAATTTTGATCCTCCATGCCTTTTCTATTACTTTGTCAGGATGGCAAGACTGTGGATACATTAGAGGGTGCAAATCCATCTAGTTTGGCCAACAAAGTTGCTAAAGTTGCAGGGTCTGTCAACTCTGGAGAATCTGCTGCTCCTGCTAGCCTGGGGATGGCTGCAGGACCTGCTGTTATTGAATCAGTTAAAGAATTTGCCAAGGACAATGGCTCTTCCAAGTTAGAATCAGGCCTCAGTGATCCATTGAAAAATCTCTTGCAGCAACTAATCGAGTCTCATCCAGTCATGCTTTTCATGAAAGGAAGCCCTGAAGAGCCAAAATGTGGGTTTAGCAGAAAGGTGGTTGACATCTTGAAGGAGGAAGGGGTCAAATTTGGAAGTTTTGATATTCTAACAGATAATGATGTTCGTGAGGGGTTGAAGAAGTTTTCCAACTGGCCAACCTTTCCACAGCTTTACTGTAAGGGGGAACTACTTGGTGGATGTGATATTGCAATAGCAATGCATGAAACTGGAGAACTCAAAGACATTTTCAGAGATCATGGGGTTCTAACTTCTAGTTCTGAGGCAAAAGAGACTGACCCAGAAAAGACTTCAACAACCTCTTCCTTGGCTGGGAAAGGTGGTGTGACTGACTCCACTGGCTTGAGTGCAACCTTGACCTCTAGACTGGAAAGTCTCATCAACTCGGGTCCAGTCATGCTGTTTATGAAGGGGAGACCAGAAGAACCAAAGTGTGGTTTCAGCAGCAAGGTAGTTGAGATTCTTCAACAGGAAAAGGTGGACTTCCAGACTTTTGACATCCTCACTGATGATGAAGTACGGCAAGGGCTCAAGGTTTATTCTAACTGGTCCAGTTATCCCCAACTATATATTAGAGGTGAACTGATAGGAGGATCTGACATTGTGTTGGAGATGCAGAAAAGTGGGGAATTGAAGAGGGTGTTAACTGAGAAAGGCATCTCTGAAAAACAGACTCTTGAGGACCGGCTACAGAAGCTAATCTCATCTTCAACAGTGATGCTCTTCATGAAGGGTACCCCAGATGCTCCTCGATGTGGTTTCAGCTCCAAGGTTGTGAATGCTTTAAGGGAAGAGGGGGTGAGGTTTGGGTCCTTTGACATTCTATCTGATGAGGAAGTCAGGCAGGGATTAAAGACCTTCTCGAACTGGCCAACCTTCCCTCAGCTTTACTACAAAGGTGAGCTGATAGGAGGTTGTGACATTGTATTGGAATTGCGCAACAGTGGTGAGCTGAAGTCTACCCTATCTGAGTAGTACCAAGATCAACCATCCAAATTGAAAGTGTTTCTGAAATAATGCGGACACAACCTTCACCGTGATTATTTGATGAAGTCCATTTCTAACTGTGTTTGGTGTTACTATACGTGTTTGAAATAGGAATCGTGTACTTCATGCTTGATTGATATTCAGTACTTAAGCCAGGACTAGATATGGGCATCCATGAAAAATTGAACTATCAAAATTCATACTCATATTGGTTCTCTATGCTAACCTCTTGTTATTATTGTGGTGCACTTGCTGAATGGGTGGACTCGGGACCCTGCATCTAAATGGTCCTGACAAGCAGGATATCCAGCAAAATATTTTTCTACCATTCAAAGAAAGTCATTTATCAGATGGTTCAAATCAGAAGGACGGGTCAAATTTTGCTTCTTGAAAATTATATCGTCAAATCTATTCTTATCTCTGCAATGATGGCCATTCCTCTTTCTGGTTGCATACGATCTGGGAAGTAGACAATACTCAAATAGCATGATCTTATTTTAGCTCAGATCTTGGACAAGTTTCAGTGCAAAATTTTGAGCATGTCATGGTCGTTCCCTCTTGTTCTTCGAGAGACTGATATCAGTCTCAACTTCATTCTCCATTAAGGTTTATATGGGGTGTATCTTATCATTCGGCAGGTCATCTCAACCAAGGTTGTTCCCCCTTGTTTTTGATTCATAGAGAACACTTGATATTGC
The DNA here is from genome assembly GCF_000365185.1 of Nelumbo nucifera. The sequence continues at coordinate 46,890 of NW_010729232.1, read as the reverse complement.
ATGCTCCTGCATGTTAGGTGTATTGATACTTTGAACTTTGATTGAGATGATTGGTCATCTCAACTAAGGTTGTTCCCCCTTGTTTTTGATTCATAGAAAACATTTGATATGCATGCTCCTGCATGTTAAGTGTATTGATACTTTGAACCTTGATTGAGATGATTTTAGGCCGTTGTGCTTATTTCTAGGGATGACAATTTCTATCTACTCGGTGGGTACTTGCCCTGCCCTTTCTGAATTATAACAGGTGGTTTTTTTGCTTGAAAAATATATTTTAGGGCTGGGGCAGGTTTTGGGATTTTACAACTGTATGTGTACAGGCAAGGTTTGAAATTTTGATATGTATTGAACCATATCAGTCAATATGTATTGTATCGGGAGGTTCCCAATATGTGTTTTGGAGTCTAACTCGGTTCAGGGGGTAGACATGCCTTAAACCGACCCCTCTGAACCAAGTTGAAAAAAAAAAAACTAAAAAAAGGGGGGCAACACACGATACAGTCCAATACACCCCTACCGGTGTATTGGACTGTATCTATATTTTGAACCTTGTGTACAGGTAGGGTATGATATTGACTAAATCCATCCCTTCTTGACTGGCATATTGTTAAGAGGTATATTATCTTATGTATTAGGTGTTCAATTTAATAATATTTTAAATTTTATGTGAAAGGACAATTGATAGTTTATGCGCTTTTTACATGTTTAAATCAAATAATTGGAATTTTTGGTGTTTGTTTATATATTTTACTTGGTTTTTGCTTATATATAATAGAAAATTAGATGTGGGTTTTGGACCAAACTTGCCAATCCAACCTTGGCACCTTGCCCCACTCTCAAATGTGGAAGGGTTTGGATTTTAAAATCCAGCAAGATATGGGTATTGGGGAAGGTACAGGTTGTGAGGTTTAGGGACGTAAGTAAGGTCTTGAATTTACAAAACTCTCCCTGAACCCGTCTCTTTGCCATCCCTGTTCCCTGCAACGTGAGCAGGATAAGAATTTCTCTTTTACCAATGGACTGGTCTTACATATGGGAAGAAGATGCGTTACGTTTCCCTTTTCATAGTTTTCTAACCAAATTCCTGCAACTGTTGCTACTGATGTACCAGAATTGGCATGCTGATATCTTGCTCTCAAGGACTTTGAATGATGCTATCCGCGATTCCGTAATAGCAGATCTTAGTTTTCTTTGCTAGAGCTCTTGTTCTCCACTATCTAGTTGCAGACGCTTGTTTATTTGCCGTCAGCAGTCACGTTTTCTTCCGAGGAGGTCAGGAAAATTGGGAAAGAAACTTGGCTTACAATGAGCAGATGCTTACACACTTTTCTGAACTTTCTCTTGCACCAGTTTCCATTAGCCTGAGGTGAATTTATTGAAAGCCTTCTTCATATTGGCACAAATCAACCATGGTAGTAAGGTCGCAGTAAAGGAAAATTTATGGATAAACATATGAAAGTTGCCTCTCCTCGGTCGATGGCCCGGCTGTTAGATGTATTTTAATTTGAGGCTGTCCTTAGGAGGCTTGGTCCAGGTTTCATGCGACAGTTTCTGAAGCTCGAGTTAATCCTCCACAATTCTTCACGTAAGTTGTAATATTAGGCCAATCATGGTACACCTCAGCTACATACTCAGATTCCTTTAGGATTTAAATCTTACTGGGGCGTCATTTTGCCAATTACCTGGCTCAACTGTCTAGTCCAGTCTGAGTCCGACGACACTGAGCAATAGTGAATTAGTGATGTCAAATGTACCTTATTGAGATGTTTGGTTCTAATAATTCTGTTCGTGTAGTGTCAATACCTGGCGGGGAGCTATCTGCTAGATTCCTGTGTTTGGTGTTGAGAGAGATTCAGAACTTGGATTCTACGTTTATGCAGAAAGGTGGGATTTCAAGAAGTGGTTTACGCTTGTATGGATTGATTCTTTATTAACCGTAAGGAACTGATAGAAGAATAACAGTATGCCATTTGTTTGCTAGAAATTGCACTGTGCCTACATGAGTACATGAACTGGTAAATGAAGCTAGAGAAGTTTTTTTTTTTTTTTTTCGATGATCATTTGGGCAAAATCTGTTAACTTCTCCCTTTTCACGTCATGATTCAATCGTTTTACATAATAGTAGTGTAAATAGTCCTGAAAGGGCCGAGAACTCTGACGAAGTACAGAGACTGACTGGTCATGGTCTCTTATCAACCATGAATCTTGTTTTTCTTCAAAATAATGCAACTCTGGTAGACTACCTTTTGAAGGAAATGTAGACCAGTCAAGATCCACCATGGAATACATTACTTGAAATCAAGGTATGAGAAGGAACTAAAGGTCCAATTCATTAGATGGTATTCTAGCTTGCATGGGGTTAAATGGGCAATAAGGGGGAACTTAAATATGTCTCAGCTACACAACATTAGCTGAGTAAGAATTAAGATTGCTATCTAGCAGGGTGCACAGAAAACAGAATGATAGAGTTGCTTTGAAAGAGGGCTATGGGCTTTGTCTGAGTCACTGAGATGAAGAAGATCTTGGGTGATCCATGTCCATAAGAAAACTCGCAATGGTTCAATTTCTGGTCTACCACCTTTTTTTTTTTTTCAGAATGCATTAACCATGTGGGCTGCTACCTTCGGAAGGGACAAAAGTTGAGAAAAGAAAGCCAAAATGATGTCGTAGCTCCCATTGATTCATGGCGACATGGCCCAGGCATGCCGTAAATTGACTGATTTGGTTTTTAGACTAATTACAAACTTTTTTTGTCAAGGCGGTTGCTGCTCACAGTCACATGCAGCTCGTCATGTTGTTGTTGGTTGATGAAAATATATTGACTTAAGCATCGTCTACTGCATATTTCTGCTTCTAAAAACAGAGCGTGAGTGCATCTGGCAAACGTGTTTTATTTATTTATTTTTATGGATGGTCAAATAGGAATGGCAACGGGCGGGGCGGGGCTGGGTTTTGCCTGCCCCGAACCTCGAGTTAGAAATCATAACCCCCATACATGGGAATGGGGATCCCCAAATTTGCCCCGTCCTATTCTCGTCATTTGTATTTGTATATTTATAAATTTATTTTTTATTATTTTAAAGCTTAAACCTTTTTAATATAATATATAATAATATAATATGTATTAACAGTTTTTTTTATATATATATATATATATATATATAATATCAAATGATTCAGGGTGGGGTGGACAAATATCACCCCCAATCGCTAGGTTATGTTTGATTTGAAGGAAAATGTAGGGAAAGGAAGGAAAATCTATACAAGATTTGTAAAGGTTTTTCTACCTTTTCTTTCCTTTCCTTACTTTTTCCTTTAAACCAAACATTGCCTTAGAGTTTCGGGTTTCTCTGAACCCCGACCAGGGTGGGGGCGGATTGAGGCAGAGCCCCTTGTGAACGAGTCAAATTGCCATCTCTATGGTCAAAGCACTTACGTACCATTAAACCAAATTCTCCTCTGCAGTAAGAGCTAGGGAGAATTGGAAGTCGTGTCATTTTGCTCCCAATTCTGGTTAGAATCAAATTCTGCTTCCAGCAAGAAATGGCAAGCATGACAAAACTTGGCAATGAAACAAATGGGCCCTAAGACGTGCTGGATTGGTAGTATGGTTCATTCTAGAAAATTGGGTCTAGGTCTGCAAATGGATTCGATTGAAATGATATACTTAGATCTCAAATTTGGTTCCTTAATGTTCAGATCCACATCAAATTTTATCCATTGAATTATTGAATACAATTGGTAAATTAAATTAACATTAATCCATTAATCAAATTTCTTTCAGGCTTCCAGCTCCAAAGGTTGCAAATAGTTGATTTGAGTTTGGGGATAGTGTGAACTTTGGGCCTTTGACATTCTAAATGAGGAAGTAATTATACAGTGATTAAAAGAACAGTGAAACGGCCAAACTTTCTTTATTTGGTAAATGAAATGGCCAAACTTAGTTTTACTACAAAGGTGAGCCACCCAGATGTTTCCATGCCGCCCAATTAGCTAGCTGAAGTCTACCCTCTCCAAGTAGGTCTAATCTCCACTGTCCAAGTCAATTGTGTCCAGCCTTCAATGAGATATTACTAACTGAGACTTAGAGTACAAATACATAGAAAATACAAGGTTTTACATTCTACATATTTGTATTTGTATTCTTTTGAAGGTTCAATTTGGAAAAAGTACAAATATAAATATATACTGGTGCAAATATATAGAAAATAATACAAAATATAAGGTTTTGTACTCTACATATTTGTATTTGTACTCCTTCCAAATTTAACATTAGGTCGTGTTTGGTTGCAGTGCAATTTTATTTGCACTAGTGCAAATGCATGGGAGTGCAAATGAAAAAAATGCAAATTCTCATTTAATTTTATTTTGGATTTTGCATTATTCTACTTCATGTCTTAATTTACCCCATTTATAATGCAATCAAACAAAATAAACTAAAATTTGAAACAAAAATAAGTCAGAATTTACACTCAAATCATTTGCACTGCTTTTACATTGCAACCAAAGTCATTGAACTATTTGCATCTGACGGAGGAATCATCAATTTGGAACTTCCCCAACACCCCAGGTTTATGTTTATGCTTTATGATTTTTTTAACTCAATACAATCTCAATCAAATGGGAAATTGATCATGTGTAAACTCAAAATGCCTAAGTCGTGCTGATATGACAGTGCCTTGAGTAGAAGCATCTACGACACCAAATATCACCATAATTAAGAGAAAAAATGGGTTTGAGTTATTTAAAAATAATAATGTTTACAAATTGCCAAATAAATAATAAAAAACAATTGATGTTAGTATTTTGGGGTCACTAAAACCAAATTAAGGAATGAAGGGTACAAATTTGTTCGGCCAGCTTGTAGATCTTGACATGTGGCGTCAATTGGATACATCTCAGCCATTTTGCAAACCCTGACATGCGGCGTCAGTCAGACGTATCCTAGCCACCCATCACCAACCATTTTCAACCACCGCCACTTACTCCCAACTACTCCTCTGAGGCAACTTCAACTATAAAAAGGGGCTCCCACATTGAGGTAAACACACACTGGAACTTGATTGTCGGAGTCTTCGCCCTTGTGATAACTTATGGGGCCTCTAACATCTTCTTTCTCTCAGCAAGTTGGACCAGTTGGCCTCAAATGTTGGAAATTACATTGTTGTCGCTGACTCCATATTTGGCAGCAATAATTAGTTCCATTAAGAAAAAACTAATCTAATTTAATCAACTAGCGTCCTTAAATTGGCTAACAAGCAAGACCCCATCCTTGACGTTCGAAACTTAGTCACAATTGACTAGTTCGAGTTGGTCCTAAGCAGGCTAGACAACATGGCCCAACAATTAGACAACATAGGGCATCCATCAAGAAGCCACCCACAGGGTAGCCGCCCCACTAGAAGCTACGGACAACGTGAAGGGCGATCCGCCCATACCCCACTAAGCCAATGCTTGGAGGGCTTGGAAGGGGCCGACCCCTCAGATTCTGATAGTAGCAACTGATGGGCTATCAAGCCCCATTCCAAGACCCCTCAACTTCCCAACTAAGTGGGCGACCCCATGGGATCCCAAGCTGATCGCAAGAATCATGACTATCAACACCATTGTGTTGCGACCAACCAGGACGATAGAGGGCGCTCAGGCCACCATAGCCCCCCTCCAAGGGTGGAAGGCCGATGCCACGCCTCTTCCTCGCCAATTTCCAACCTCCGTGACCCCCTCAATGATCACCACACTCACAAGGCTCTGGACATGCTGGCATCCTGCGTACAAGAGAACCAGGATCGTTCTACAGCAATGATGCCCTACATCGACTAGCATCTTGGAGACATTCAAGCACAAATTGGCACCCTTTAGGACCAGCTTTGGCAGGTAAAGGAGGGCTGAGGTGATGCCTTCACTAGTTGCCCTACCTCATCCAGCCAAATGGAGGCGTTCATAGATGCCATTATCTTCAAGTCCCTCCCACCAAATTTCAAGGCCCCGACATGGAAACCTACAGTGGGAGAACATACCCCGAAGACCACCTCGAAAGCTTTCGAGCCCTCATGCTCCTATACGTGTACTTCGGTGCCCTCATGTGTTGGGCCTTCCAAGCCACATTCAAGGGAGCAGCACATTGATGGTTCTCCACACTGCCTCCACACTCCATTAGCTCTTGGGAACAGTTCACAGACCTCTTCCTGCGACACTTCATGAGTAGCTGACGGTGCCAGAAAACAGTCATCTCCCTAATGTTCGTTAACTAAAAGCGCAGGGGGAGCCTTTGGGCATATATGAAGAGGTTTAACTAGGAAGAACTTGAGGTTAAGGACCTAGACTCCTTAGTCTCTATGCACGTGGCCATTAGTGGCCTTTGGCCTGGACCCCTCAACTAGTTCATCTCCAAGATTTCGTCCATGACCAAAGTTGAGTTCTTGAAGAAAGTTCAAAAGTATATCGCTGTCAAAGAGGCTGAAACCAATAAGTGCCTCCAAGAACCAGAAGCCGAGGGCCCAATGACAAGAAGAGGAACAAAAAAGACGGCTACAACAATGGTCCCATAAACAAAGGTGGAGAGAAGAAGCCACCGACCCCTTCAATAAGTACACACCACTAAACTCCTGATCGCACATACTAAAGCAAGTAGGGAATGAGGAATTAATGAAGTGGTCGGCCAAATTGAAGAGGAACCCGAGAAGGGGGAACCTGAAGAAGTACTACAAGTACCACCATGGCACCGACCATGACACTGAGGACTACAATGAGCTCAAGAACAAGATCGAGTCCCTCATTTGCCGCGAGCACTTAAAGGATTTTGTTGAAGGCGATGTTCGGTGTCGTCCTCCCAACAGCCATAGGCCGAGCCTTGCAATCATTACCCCCTAGCTGAAGTCGTTGAAGTCATATCCAGAGGCTCGACCTCGGGGGGAGCATTCGCCTCGTCTTAGAAGGCATACGCTTGACAATACAACATTTGGGGCCAAGCAACAAAAAAGCTAAGGTCAGAGGACCTCATTTCCTTCTCAAATGATGACCTACGAGGGGTATTCGTGCTTCATGACGTCGCGTTTGTGGTGTTAATGTCCATTGCCAACTTCATGGTGAAGAGGATCCTCATAGACAACGGCTCCTCAGTCGACATCCTATTCTATGAGACGTTTGAGATGATGTAGTTGACACCAGACCGACTACAACCCATCGACATGCCACTCACCGGCTTCTCTAGGGCAGTTGTTAGCCTGAAGGAAAAATAACCCTATCGGTCACCATAGGGACTGAACCTCTTCACATCACTCGAATGACTGAGTTCTTGGTCGTGAAGATAGGCTCGCTCTACAATGCCATCATAGGGAGGCCAACTCTTCACGTGTTCAAGGCGGTCAACTCATCTTACCACCTTGCCATGAAGTTCCCCATGGAGCATGGTGTAGGAGAGGTTAGGGGGAACTGGCAAGCTATCAGATAGTGCTACGTGGTAGCGCTAGAGGCACAAATAGGGAAGCCCTACCCTTGGAGGGACTCGACCTCAGGGACGAACCATCAGGCCGAGGTTACCAACAGAACAATCCTAGACGGATTGAAGGCAAGATTAGACAGAGCCAAAGGGCTTTGGGCGGATGAACTGTACTATATCCTTTGGGCATATTGAATGACACCTCGGACTGCCATAAGTCAATCCCCCTTCAACCTGACATATGGGACAAAGGCTATCATCTTAGTAGAGATCGGCCAACCGATACTCCAAACCAAGGCTCACCAAGAAGTTGAGAACAATGATGAGTTAAGGAACAACCTTGACCTACTAGAAGGTGTCCAAGAACAAGCCCAAATTAGGGTCACGGCATACCAACAAAGAGTCGCAAGATATTACAACTCCTGAGTCAGAGAGCATCACTTCAAGGAAGGCGACCTCGTCTTCAAAAAAGTCATGGTCCCTGAGCCCGGCATCAGAAAGCTTAGCGCAAACTAGGAAGGGCCCTATGGATCAAGCAAGCAATAGGACTCGACACCTTTTGGCTATAACACATGAGTGAAAAGATCGGTGCCTCGCATTTGGAACTCTGAGAATCTCCGAATGAAAAGTGCAAAGTTCCTCTCACCTTGGATCTTCTTTTGTGTAAACGTTCTCGTTCCCTCTAGTGGCCAAGACCCCTTGGCTGACCGACCACAACATACAACCTTCTTTAAGGTTATATGCTCAGACCAGACCTCGGCCCTAACACACACGACACCTTGTGAGTTACATGCCTAGATGCCTTTTAACTTTTTGTGACAAAGGCAAGAACTTCTGAGACATTGACTACTATTGATAAGTTTGGTCACGACCTAGCCTCGGCCTCAAAGACCCTTAAAGAAGCGAGCCTTTGGAGGACAACAAGTTGATGCCGGCCAATGACTTAATAAAAACACACAACAAACAATACACTAAGTAAATGGCGATTCTCCACTAAGACAACCACTTGTGACCTCAGGCACAGATCCCCTATGCAATGATGCGCTGAGCATGATGTTAGCCTTGACCATAATCAACTTCCTTCTTTTTTACTAAGGCAAAGAGCTCCAAGAATAAGTAAAGAACGACTAGTGGTGTTAGCATCAGCCTAAAGGACTCTAATACAGAACGTCCTCACAAAAAGACTAAGTAAAAGACACTTTAGAGGTAAAGGATTACTATGGCAAGTTTCTTTACAAAGATGCCTCTTTGGGGGGGAGGCATTGGCCCCAAGCACAAAGCAAAAAGAAGAAAATAAAAGAACTAAAGAAGAACATCTTTGGCAAGAAAATCAAGTGTCTTTAAAGAAAGGCCTCTTATGGGGGAGGCATCGATGGCTGGGCTGCCATCCGTCCCCAGTATATCTACTACTTGGTGAGCTTCAACAACAAATAGGATCTAGCTGACTGACATCGAATCTCGGAAGGACCTTCATCACTTGGGCCTTACAGTCCTCGAAGCCCTCCAAGTAAGCCTGAGATGCAAAGGATGTCAGGTCTGTCTCATGTTCCTCCGAGGCCTTGTATTTTTTGACTGTCTTCATAGATGATTCCTCCAGTTTCTTCACTATTGAGGCCAAGGAGGACTTCAATTCCTTACAAGCTCTTTATTATTGGTTTCCTTGACCTCAACTTTCTTGTGACGCTCGTGCTCGTTGCGTACCCGACTCTCTGCCACCTCTCGACTGGGTTGCACCTCGGTCCCTTGTTGCTTCAGACGCTTGATCTCCTCTTGTGCCCGCCGAAGTTGTTGAATTAGCACTTCGACCTTGTCATAGAGGTCGATCGAGCAAGAGACCATCTGCACATAAGAAAGGAAAAATGTTAGTCACATACCATGAAGACCTCAATGACACGACAGACTTGAAGTAGTATACACATACCTCAACGGCCTTGTCCAACAACGTGTCCCAGACCGAGCCCATCAAATATTGAGTCTAGGAATGGTAGTTCCCGAGGAGGACCATACCGACCGCTAACTGTCAGCCGACACCCAAGACTGACAAGGAAGCCCCCTCTCAAACACTCCATGTTAGCTAGAAGATCCGACGAGCGGTGAACAGCTCGTTGTCCCGTAGATAAGACGACCAAGGCTCCGCCTGATGTGACCCACCCGAGGTCCCCTTGGGTCGGCGCTGCTCATGTAGCTAAAGCCTTTTTGCCTAAGGGTCTCTGGCCATTTCGGTAGGCGCTTCTACGCCTACGTCTTTCTACGAGCCACCTTGGCCTCGATTGTTGTCTTGTGGCCCCCTCCTTCGGCTAACGTCGAGGCGTGCTCCCGGTAGTTTCCTTCCCGACGGTTTTCTTTGGCGTTGCCATGAGCAATTTTTCCTTGCTACCGCTCTCCGTTTTTATGAACAAGAGAAGCAAATGAATTAGAAGAATGCCAACAAAACTCAAGAAACTCCACAACTGGTAGACAACGGGAGCGTCTATACTGAGGGGGGTAGGACTAAGGTTGGCCATCACCAAGGCCTCCTCCTTCACCAAGGGTCCGACGTGAATCGTCTTGCCCAGTTGAAGCCGAGTCATCACGACCTTCTCCTCATTGTTGTTGCATGGCTTTATCCTCTCGATCAACGTATCTTGTCTCCTCCAACCAGATCGAAAGGACCAGCCCTTGGGGCAACTCACGAAGAGGAATTTCTTCTTCCAATTGTGAACAGACAATGGGTTGTCCACATTCCCCATTGGCCTTGAAAGTAAAATAGGCCCTCCTCGTTAGGGTGCTTCCTCAGTGCAAACAAACATCGAAATATATTCAGTGTCACTGTCACCTCTTAGAGACGAGACATCATCAATACGGCCACTATCGTCCAAATGGCATTAGGGGGCAAGATCTCAGGGATAAGGGGGTGCAAGGGAAACCGCAACCCAAATTGAATGTAATGCTCATGGACACACACCTCCCCTTCAGGAGTAAGCCACAACCTATCACCCACATAGGGACTCTAACCCTATAGTCCCCTGGAATGTGGTACCTCTCGGCCAATGCACTAACTTGCTCCTTGCCAAGAGTGCTATCCAAGCTAAAGCGGGGGTAATGCCCTAACATCACACCTCAGTGCTCAGCCTCGGCTCGCTCCACGACCTCTTCCACACCCACCACATTAGGGTGCCCAAGAATACTCCCTAGGCCATTGGCCCTCGGCCGCATGGAACTAGTGCTCTTATTGGTAGAGGCCGCACTTTGCTGATCACACTCGACCCCATGAGACGCGACTTTCTCCCTTTGCACATGGGCACTAGACATCCGAGAGGAGCTCTTAGAGTCACTACTGCCACTCCCATCACTACTAGGAGCGTTGCTAGGAGTACTCCAATCAGGAAGGTTATACTCCTCACAACCCGAATCCGAGGCCGATATGTTGAGGACAAAAATCCTTTACTTGAAGATGTTTGTTAAAAAAAGTTTAGGGAATTGGTTGTCGATAGCCGAGGTGTCCTTAATAGCTCCCAAGTAGAAGGTCTCGAACAAATGGTGAGGAGTTGCTTAACATGCCTCCCTATTTAAAGAAAAATGTACAATTCAAATCCAATTGATCCAACGGCCGTTGACTTGCCGACTTGACAGCCCGAACCGACAAGCTCCACGTGGCACCGACCTCGGGAGACGAAACGATGCCAAGAGACGGGGTCGGTTCACCCATCGACTCTAGCTCACGGATATGCTGAACTGGACCCCCACACCATCTTGTGTATGACCTCATTTAATCGACCCCGATGCCCGTCTTGCATACAAACACGCAACGCCCGTCCTGCATACGGAAATGCGACGCCCATCCTACGTACGGATATATGATGGGAGACATCAATGCTCGTACAAGGAACAGACAACGGACGCAGACAACCTATACCAACACGGGCCACGGTCATGACCCCTCGGCCTGAAATGGTTCTTTATTGACGTAAAGGGAAAGCAGAGGAGTACTTGCCACACAACCCTCTAAGAAGAGCTCTACAGCTAAGGCCGGCGCCTCCATGCAAGTACACTATACTATCTTTGGCCATAATTGAGGCCTCAATGCAATGCACCAAACAACCTCGATCTCTATGGTCTTGAGAGTGGAGGGCAAGTGATATAGTGGTATTCGATTGACTTGTAGGCCTTGGCACATGGCCAGACGCATCCCGACCATCCTGTAGACCCTAACAAGAGGCATTGGCCAAACGTATCTCGGCCATCCTGCAAACCCTAACATGTGGCGTCGGCCGGACGTATCCTACCCACCCGTCACCAACCACTGCCAACCATTGCCACCTACTTCCAACTATTCCTCTCAGGCAACTCCAACTATAAAAAAAGGCTCCCACATTGAGGTAAACACACAGAGGAGCTTAAGCTCTAAATCTCCTGTCTTGGTCATTTGACCCTTTACAACTCTTGGCTAACTTAACCGTCCTAGTCTTTGCCCTTGAGATAACTCTCAGGGCCTTTAACATCTTCTTTCTCTTAAAAGGTAGGACCCATCGGCATTGGACATTGGAAATTATTTTATTGCCCTCAGCTCCATATTTGGTAGCAAGACACATTAAGCACACTCTAATATCTGATAATATACGAAGTTGTTTTTTTTTTCCAAAAAAATATTAGTTAATAGATATTAGAAAATATTACTTATAAACAGGAAGCAATTCATTTTGAATTCATTATGGTTCCCGGATCAAACCGAGCCAATCATAATTTGCTATGTCAGCCTCATTATGTGGAACAACCCACGTATGCAGAACTAATATATATATGGCGTATTGGCCCAATATTACAAGTAGAACTGTAGATGATCTGAACTCGAACCAATTTGGATTATAAGAGTTAGTATAAAATAATAATTATAAGGGCGTATGTATACATTATTGAGACATTGGAATTAATTAGGGCATGAAATGAGTCGGATCTGGACGGCATGAAGCCAAATCCAATATCCACATCCAGGTGAGGAAATGGACTCCTGTGCGTATTTGGATTTTGGATCATGAGCGGGTCCTATGAGTATGAGGTATATGTTCCCATCCTTCCATCCATCCTGTCCAGGTTTTGATTGCATCATAGTTGTCGCATATATATATGTATGTACTTTTTGTATGGATCTTGTCAGGACCCAAACTAGCAGAATATGGGTATGGATCAGGGTCCACTTCAGACCAGCCTGTTCCATTTCATGCCCTACCTGGAAACATGTGCTGGAGTGATTAATGGAATCTTTGTTTTTCTTTATGATTAAAGTTCAATACTAGTCTTCAGTGGATCCATAAAAACTTTTGAACCATCAACAAATAAATACTAATAAGTAATGCTCTAACATATAATCTCTATTCAGTTTTGCTTTTTAATTTGATCTTTTATACTGAAAAATGACATTGTCAAATGGTTTAAATAATCATCTGGGTATGGAATTTCTTATTTTTTTTTTCCTGGAAATCTGGCAATATGTTACCCAACCATCCAAAAGAGAAAATGGTGGTTCAATTGGTTGCATCACAAGAACGTTCAAATTATGCTTTAGATCTATTTTTCCTAAGCCATGCAGCTTTCTACAATGGCGGTCTAGTTATTCTTACTACGTTTGTTGCTTTACAAAACATAATATCTTAATGCATGGGTTTAGCCTGATTAGAGTTTATAAAGACAACACAGACCCTGTGCATGTTAATCGATCCCCTCATCTCTCTTCCTGCTTTCTTCATTTTCTAGCTTCTAACAAACTCTCTAGTTTTATTGTGACTACCCGTGTGCTGAAAAAGGCAGTCCAGTAGCTTGGTCTCTAGGGCTTTGAAATGTGAAATCTGCATCAGCAATTCAGAGTTCTCTTTCCTTAGGTTCTTGTTCTCCTCTAGCAGCAGATGTTTGTTTTCGTCAACTGATGCAGCAGTGACCTTATAATCCCTTTTAGAAGCTTCGAGGAAGGCTGGAAAGACACTGGGCTCGCACTTTTTCCTAGTGATCTCCACAAGCAAGTCCCTACGTCCCTTTTGGAACTTGTCGTGGTGGAATTCCCATCTGTCTGTGGCTGATTTCTTGAAACCCTGCTTTTTGATTTGCACAAGTTATTGAAGAAAATTAAGAATTCTGATGCTGTATAAAGAACGTTAGGTTAGAAAAAGAGAAACCCATGGAAAGTGATTTCAGGGTTCTGACTGCTAATTTAATTTCTTCTGAAAAGTGCAAGTGGATGGTCTAGATATGGTGTTTGATATGTCTGCATGAAACAGTAAGAGCTGCGGTCTGTTTCTGCTACATCAGAGATAAAACTAGGGAATGAATCCACTTTAATTTTCTTTTGGATTAATTAAGATCCCAATCCAGTGTAGATATGGATTCCATGAAAATGATCAGTTGGGTTTAATCAAAGTCAGTTCCTTCAATTCCAAAAGAATAATGAGCATATTCATTCAACAAATTAATTAGGTAGCTAGCCATGCATGACTGAAACCGATCGAGAGAAAAACAAATTAAGGGTGTCATTAGAACTGTAGAGCTTTTGAGTTTTAATTTGAATGAAGTCTAGCTACTTACGTAGGTGTTAAGCTGGCGAATGAAGCTGGAGAAGTTTTTGTGCTTGAAATATCTGGGCAAGATGAACTGAGAGAAGTCTTCAGGAGACCAAACAACAAAGCTGTTCCCCTCACCGTTCCACGACACAACTCTTTTATTACAGCAGGAGTTATCATGATCTAATTCTTCTTCTTCCTCTTCCTCGAGGAGATCGTATGTCTTACAAAGGAACGGAGCAGGGCTTCCCGTCCTGGGCGACTGATGATGACTCGCAGTCTGTCTTATAACCAGCTGGTTTGGCTCCGTAGCCATTCTCAGGGACCCTAAAGCTTCCTCTGATCAACTCTCTTAACTTATATATATAAAACAGTACTGGAGGTATGCAGTATTCTAAAGGGAAAGTTCTAAGACTCTTCTGTTTCTTTCTTCGTAGTTCCTTCTTATTCTTTTCCTCTAAGCTGGTGGTGGTGGGCGTACATGACAATGAAGGGGAAGTACTGTTTATAATATAATAGTCATTTTCAACTTAGAAGAAAATGAAAGCCCGCGAGGTCTGACTAGCTATGGAATGGTCATTATCTCTGATCTTAGCTCAACCATCTCTCTCTCTCTCTCTCTCTCTCTACTTAAAAAATAATCTCTCCCCATTTTTTTATTATAATGGAGATTACTATATATAGATTTCAGACATTCTGTTCATTTGGGCTCTGTTCTTTGTGTCTCACGTTTGCTAGAAAATTTCTGTTGATTTCCTTCTCTGTTTATGAAGAAAAAATAGTGCTTTGTTCTATGCAATCTTCATCTTTCGTGCAAAACTATCTGTGATCAATTTTGGCTCCCCTTGAATGCATGTGCTATGTGCTGTGCAAAATGCTGTTGAGTTGTTTTCTTTTAGTCTCACATCAATAACTATAATCCAAACTTCCAAAGCAAAGACCTTGATAATAATGGGTGTGAGAATCAATCCACCGTCTGATGCATTTCATGAATTCAAGATCTACGTAACATTCATTAGCGGGTGATTTAATCAGGGTCTGTTATTGCGTGATGGGTAGCGTTGATCTTCATCTCTTCCTTCTTCCCTTCTTTCCTCAGTTCCAGTTTTCATAATAAACAATGAAATAAATTAAAGAAGAGAGTGTTGGTTTCGTTTGACCGCCAACGTGGAGACGGGGGTTAGATACTTACATTAAATAAAGGAAATTTTTGATAAATCTAAAACTATTAGATATCAACAAGACCAAAGCACTTTGCCCCTCAACTTTCTGTTTCTCTTATTTTATATTAAATCAAACACAGGCTAATCTCACTTGAGCACAATAGTAAATAGGGCTGTTCACGGGTTGGGTCGATTTTTCCAACCGACCCGACCTGGTCGGGTTACCTGATATAGAAATCGAAACCGACCCAGTGTTAAGCAAAACTGACCTGATCGGTTTGAGTTGGGTTAGATCGGTTTGGGTTGGTTTCGGTTCTAAGTTCATCCCTGTGATAAAATTTTGCTAATTTTAAAAACAGTCATAAATTGAACTTCATTTCAGCCATCTCTTATGATAAAATTTAAATGAAAAGTTAATCACAAAAGTTGTTCATTAATCACTATTCACTAATCCAAAGTTTCTTGCAACCATTCAAAAACTAGGTGGACTAATGGGCTTTGGAACTTCATGTTTGAACTAAGTCGGTTTGGTTCGGGTCGGTTTCGGTTTTCTTGTGTGAAAATCGAAACCGACCCGAATCATCGGTTTAGAAATTTGCACAACCCGAAACCGACCCGTGCTGATGAAAGCCCGGTCGACTCGGGTTGGGTCGGTCTGGGTTTGTCGAATTGGTCGGGTTGGGCCTTCTTATGAACAACCCTAATAGTAAATGTGGCATCTTCTCTCCTATTTTGGTAAGGTTTCCTTTATGGTCAGTTGGGATAAATATAATATTGTTAGACTTGAACTGTATAGAGGATTGATTTGGTGATTGGGTCATGAGTTGAACGGTTTGACCATCTAGTTCAATTGTCTAACTCATTTAATAAATAAAGATGAAAAAATTACTTTTCATCAAAATAGGGAAAATTTATGTTGCGGGAAAGACATGATATTGGAGGAGCTTTGATTAAACAAAATTCTTTACGATACCTATAAACATGGTTCAAAGTATCAATATGTATTGACCCATATCAGCCGATATGTGTCGTGCCGATGGTTTCCTAATACGCCCCTCTAGGGGTTGTGTCAGGTCAGACCATGGTTCAGAGGGTAGCCAGGCTTTAAACCGACCTCTCTGAACCGATTTTGAAAAACAAATAAATAAAACTTAAAAAAAAGGTACCGATACACCCTACCAGCGTATCAGCCTGTGTCGATACTTTGAACCTTGCATATGAAGTTTTCCAGTATCTTGCATTTCCAAGAAGAAATTGGAAGTTCAATTAATTTTTTCTTTAGGCCTAGTTTGTTTGTAATGCAATTTCATTTGCATTGGTGTAAAAGCATAAGAATGCAAATTCTGATTTAATTTTGTTTTAAATTTACTTTCTTTTATTTGTTTGCAGTGCAAATGAAGTAAAATATAACCTAAAGAATAATAATAGCCAGAGCAAAAGTGAACTAGAATTTACACTTCTTTAGTTTATACTCCTTTACATGTGTAATTGTACAAATGAAATTGCATTGCAAACAAATAGAGCCTTAATAAATGTGTTGGACTATGATACCAGAAAAAAACTTAGGTGGTATTTGGCACATCTTTTTATCTGTAAAAGCTCAAAAGACCAAAAATGGCAAAAATGAGAAGCCTTCAAATGAAGCTTTTGGATTTTCCACACAAATAGCCTTCCCGACTGTTTTTAATGGCCCAATAGACAATGTGCGAATCAAACGGTCTGATCTTTAAAGACAACTAGACAAGATCCCAAAAGCTTGATACATCTGGACTGTTGAAAGATCTATGTATAAGGACTTGCCAAACAGCCCTTTAATACCAATTGATTAGAATCATAAATCACGGGGTAGAGTTTAGAATCTGATTGGTAAAAACTAAAAACCCTTCCGGTATCATAATCACGTGAATGATGATGCTTGACTTTGGGACTCGCCTATAATAATGATCAGAACCGTTCAACCTGTGGACGAACGGTGCCATCAGAGTTGAGATACGGCATGGTTAAAGGAAGAAACTGGAAAGCCAATTCCATAGCAATGCCGTATAATATTTGAGATTTTGAGTCGCCTGAGTTGGACCTTGGACGTATTTGACCGTTTGAAACATTTATTGAACAACGCTGTGACAAAGAAAATACAAAGGTTAATTTGGTCAAGGCCGGCGGGTGCATCCATATCGTCCACCGAGTCACTGACTTTCCGTGTAACTGGGGGTGAGCAAAAGGTTCAAGTTGTCCCTGCGGCTTCCAAAGAAACAGCTTTTTCTAAAACACAAGATCAGCAGTGGCACCAGCAACACCAAAAAGACTAGCACTAGGCTCTGGAAACAAGAGCGAGCTCTGATCCCTCTACAGTCTACAGCCTGAGGATATGAAATTATGAATAATCTTGTTAAAATTCAGCTAAAGATGATTAACCTATGCACGATTAAGCATTACAAGAGATCAGTTTCCTCGCCTCAAGAGTCAAAATTGCCAAGCTTGTACTGACAAGCCATTTCTTCCCTAAGCTGAGCTTGCTCTTTCACAGCTTGGGCCTGAAAATCCAAAAATGGAGGGACTAGATGACGCAATTCAGAAAGTTTCATTGATTAAAGAATTTATAATTCAAGACAGATGAGCGGTAAAGTAAGACAATTACCATTCCGCTCTCCATAGCATGCTTTAAAGCTTCCATTTGTTCTTCCTTCTGTTTCTCACGCTCTAGCATCAATTCTTGCCTAAGTAAACTGATACATATACCGGCAAGCCAATAAGCCCAGCCCACATTCGTGCCTCACACCAAGCCCGTGCAAGACTGCAGCACCTGAACCATTCACCAATCACCACATAGCGTGTCAGCTGGCAATATTAGCTTACCGTATTATTATACAATAAAATACTATGTTAGCAAACGATTGAATGCAGCTAGAGAAGCCGTTGTAACTAACTGATAGCAGGCAATATAAAACCTGCCCATTAGTCGATTACCATTTGAAGGTTATGAATCATTTTAGCCCTAAATGAATCTGGTAATTCTCCTTCTTGAGGAGGTGCTTCCACCCAGGGGTGTCAATTGGACTGGATTTGGTCCAATCCGGTCCAGTCCAATGTGAGTCCATTACAAATGGACCTGGTCCAATCCAGTCCGATGAATATTCTGGACCATTTTGGACTGGTGCAGAGACTGTCCAATCTGTTCAAATTCCTGTTAATTTAGATTAGTTTCAACTCAAACCTGGTCCATTGACACCTATGTTCTTATCTTCTATCAATGGACCAGATATTGGTTTAATCCAATATAATTTCATTATGGACGGACCAGGTCCAATCCAATATGTCTTATTGGTCCATCCAATCCGTCCAAATTGATTTTGACTTGGACAGAGTCCAACCCAAAACCGGTCCATTGACACCCCTACTCACCATAGCTCCAAGGCATGGACTGACCTCTTCTTGCCGTTAGGAAGAGTTGGATATCAATCTGGTATCAGAGCCTAAACTATGCCTCCCAGTTTCAAATGTGCGGCATAGGTGGTGGTGTCAGTATTGCAGTGTTCGGCCAGGGCTAGGTGGATCAGTGCAAAGCCAGCCTGCGTGGGTACTAGGACTGCGGAGTGTGGTGGAATGTTACGATCCATTTGTCCCACATTGGTAGTATGGTATGCTAATGTGAGATATCCCACATTGGTAGTATGGGATGCTGTTGTGCAGTATATATATATGTGCTCGGGTTCCCTCCCTCTAATAGCTAGCTTTTAGGGGTGAATTCTCCTAACATAAACAAAACTCCCGATTAAACGCAAAAACAATGACAAGTATTTACATAATTTAATGCAAATGATACTAGACATGGCAACAATGGAACAAAACTAAAAACATACAATGATTTAGTTATACCCCCAAGAGTACAATAAAAAAGTTGAGTACTTGCATAGAATAAAGGAGGGGCAGCAATGAAGTACTGGATTCATAAACCTGTGCTCTCTCTCTCTCTCTCTCTCTCTCTCATATCTTACCCACATGTTGCAATGCAAAATACATTAATGGAATTAATGATAATTCATACTTAGCTTTGAGAAAGACTGGCAGATGCTTCTTTCTAGAAAGAAATAAGTAGTATTATTGTAGTAATGTATGATGTGTTTATTGTAGTAATGTATAGTTGTCCAAATTGCTAAAAGTTTTACTTGATAACATTTAAGTATTATTGTAGTAATGTATGATTGATGTCTAAGTGTAGAGCCACAATTCAATGTAAAATAACAAATCTGAGGTTATCTGATCTTCCTCATCTGACCTCCTGACAAAAATGTAGAGCTTTTCTTTTATGGGCCTTCTAGTCTTTAGGAGTAGGAGGATTTTGAACAGGGTTCAAAGAATCGATACACACAATACAAAAAAATTGCATATCATGAGATTCAGAAGGGCAATATGCTAAGATTAAAAATGTTTCAAGCTTCAAAAATTGAGTCAGGGCATCTCTGGGAAGGGTATTTGACCTTCAAAAGTGGCCACATGTCCTAAATCCCCTTATTTGGCATCTTGGTGGGTTCAGAGACCAATATGTATTGGTTGATATGCACTGATATGTTGTAAATATTTTAACCTTGATTTCAACATTAATTAGAACCTTTTCAATTAAAGAAAATAATTATGTTTTTCTGGTTTGTTCCTTTCACTCCATACAGCCTTTGAACTTTATGGGCCCTCCTGAGTTAAATCTTTTAGGACTTTTGCATTTGGGAATCATAATTCCTCACTGTTTTTCCTAAATCACTCCCCTTTACCTATAGGGAATAAGAAAAGTCAAAATTAAAGAAAAAAAATACATCATACTTTATGCTCTGTTTTCCAGGACCTTCTTTGAACCTTTATTCTTTTCTTTTTCCATCTTGCACCTGTGGTAAGCATCTAAATCATAATATCTGCAATCATGAAAAGTTTGTAGTTTAAGTTTTAAAATAATTGAACTGTTTATAATAAAACTGAGATGAAAGAAGGCAAGTAGAGAACTTGGAGTAATAATGTCCCAAAGAGGGGAGTGGAACTTCAAGAAAAAACAAAGATCAGGCAACCAGAACAACCAAAATCTCCAACACAAGTGGTGAGAGTTATACTTTTGGCTGTTAATGAGAGATGTGGCTGGAAATAAATGCCTGTACTTTTATGACCATTTTCAGATGAATGAAGTGGTGCTTAGGAAGCTGTTGCTACATCTTACACCCAATTAACTGTCCACAAGCAATTCAGGGAAGTTCGTTGCCAGTCCTTTTTTTGTATTTGACACTTTGCAAAGAAGACAATTTTTGCATTTTTAAGGATCTTCCTCAGCCTCATAATTCCTGTGTCCATGGGAATCACTTGCATATGATTTTTGATTGACATAATTAATACAGTTTTACTTCATCTTTCCAAGAAGGCCCATGGAAATATAGGCATGCTGTAAGGGAAGTAAAATATATTGAGTGCTATTCAAGCCACAGTGGGTTGGGTTCCAAGGTCTGCAAACACTTTGGCGATTCACTTACAAAGCAAGTGGCAATGAGGAATCGAATGTTTTGGGAATTAGTCCCCCAAATGGGGGGGGGGGGGGTGAAACTTAATTTTGATGGTAACAGTTTGGGGATTCTGCAATGAATGTTTGTGTCAGTAAGTGTGGCTAACCACCAATATGAAGGTATTGCTCTAATTCCTGTAACAATCTTCAGTCTTTTATTTTAAATAAAATAATCTGTTATCTTCTCAAAAAAGAAATTACTTCATCTATTCAGAATAAAAAATTATTCATTGTTATAAAGCTTCATATTATCAATCCAAGCAAATTTTCATTCAATCAATGGTGAGGGAACAACTGAATCCAGTGACAGGAAAATTATAAGAACGGAACCCACTACTTGGAAGAACACAGAAATGCCATAGAGAAGTTTCACATCCCCTTCCCCTTCACAACAATAATGAATACCAAAGTTACTTGAAATTAGGAATCATGATGGGCAGTTAATGGAGTAGAATCTTACTTTTTTGAAGGAAAGATAGCTGTATTATGATCCCCCATGAACCTGTAAGAAGGATAAAAGTTAGCAGAGAACCTCAGACAAAATAGCATTAAAAATAGTCAAATACAATATGGATGTATCATCTAGAGTCCAATATATTTTCTTCTATTTCATATAGGAATCCTAATTAGGAATAATTAAATTCATCCAACAAACTCATAGAATGTTTAAAGCAGTCTAGTCTTACTCTTTGAACATTTGCTTCTCTTCCCAGTTAGATAGAGTTTCCTGGTTCACCTGTAATAAAAAATTCGAGTTACAGAAGGGTACAGGAATCTCCAACTCATTAGAAGCACCTTTAAGTTTATTGAATGACATGGACAAATCTCCTTCAGTTAATTATTTTACACATAAAATCAAACAAGCTAAATGTAAATTACCAAAAATTTGGCAAAATGAACACTTTTAGCCAGAATTTTTTTTTGGGTACAAAGCGAAAATGAAATATAAAAAACACCAATAGTAGTTGAATTTGGCTATGAAATGGAAAAGAAGAAAATTTCAGTTCTAACATTATTGGTTATTGCACTAAACTATCTGTGAGAAAATGAGAACTAGATACTGGAACAGGTTCCCGATTCAAGAAGTCCAAACCAAATCACTGCTCAAGTAGATGCTAGATTATAGTCATTTAGATCCATTAATTCAAGAACAGTCTGGGTCATAAATTACCTATCGCTGACAATGAAAAGATTGGTGAGTCAAACAGTCACTGAAAGTGTCAAAATAAATAAGTAAACTTGGTCAATGATCAACTGTAAAGATAATTATGACCATGTGGTTTTTATTGCTACCACTTGGATGGTGGAAAAATGTTTTAGAAAGGTGAATTAAACTTAGATGATTTAAACACAACCTATTTTGACAAACTAGGCATAACTCTAATTAATAGTTAAAAAAGAATACTTGTCAAAGACTAATACCCATGAATCAACAGTTATCTCAAGGAAGAGTGCCTTTTATCTCTTCATTAGGACATATCTGGTTTACAAAAATGAAAAAAAGAAAAACAAAAAAAAAACACATGCAAGTCATCTAAACTCAAATCCAAGACATTTTCATAAAAGAATCCCCACTTTAATACAGTTCATATTTGACATGGTATAAGGAGTCTCCATGTAGCTTTTTCCCATGGTCAAAGGTATTTGCATTTCCACTTAATCCTTTCCTTTTGCCATATTTAAAGCTATTGGACTCAAATTTGCTACATCAAGGAAAGGTGATATTAGTGGATTCATAGTTGTCCACCCACATTACCTACTCTCTAGCACTGCATGGAAAAATGGCACTAGATGACTTCCTCCCACATTTGTCAAGGTATCTAGGTAACTTCTGCCAACCAAGGGTGCCTAGTCACATAGGTTATGCCTTGACAGCTATGCTTTCTGGAACTATAGCACCATCAATTTGGAAGACTACCTTTATTAGATGGATCATGGATGGTCCATACTTGCTATATGAGCGCTCCAGGCTTCCACATGCAAGAAAACCCTATTTCAGGGAGGAAGCTATTTCAAATTTTCAACAACTGGGAATACACTTATTTTTCACTTTCAGTTTTTCTATTTTAAGACACGAACCCGAACAACATTTCCCTTAAAAAACATATATGATTATTTGTTTATTGTAACCACACAATTGTTTACTTGTGGCTTCCATGAAGTGTGTGAGACAGGGACACCCTGTTTGACTTCTGCTAACCATGCAGTGAATTCTGGTCGCCTGTTCCTCCAAAAGAAAAGAAGCAATTTGTCAGAAAAAAAGTAAAAGCTCACTAAAAGAACTACTATTAACTTCAACATATTGATAACTTTGTGTCAATACAGGATTTATACTTAAAGATGTGAAAGCTTCATGTTCATCAATATGGATAATTGGGAATCAGTCTACTAGGTTTCTGGTTTTAAAACTCAATGAGTTACCAATCTCAAAAGGAAAAAGAGAAGAAAAAATGGAATTACCAGAGGGTAAGACTTGTTGAAAGTTGAAGTCACCTATCTATGGATATAGGCATCTAGATCAGAAATGAATGGCATGACAAGGTAGAGCATCATTAAAATGCATTTTATCAGCCGTCCCTTGCATATCTTCCTGGAGAAACTTGAGTTTGAACCTTTAGCACCAAACTCCAAAAACACTTGGAGTAAAAGTTGGCAGCCCAATTAGACAAAACTAGGAGTCGAAATATGTCATATCAAAATATTCATGATTATGACATAATAAAAAATGGTAATTACATGTTGGTCTGAGTTATCTTGGGTCTTGGGAGGGGTGGACTGACTATGAACCTAACCTTTGGCATTTTTTTGCACAAAATGGCCTCTCTAAGGCTTGAACCTGCGTTCTTACACTTGCCATCCTAAGATTTTAAGATGCAAGAAATATAAAATAAAACATCATTTGTACAAAATTTACCATAAAGCAAGAGAAAAATTATCAAGACAAGTATTTCGTTCTCCATCAATAAGAGAAAGCCATGACCACTATTATCCTTATTTGTATTCCCCAAAACTTTTGGTTAATTAAAGTTGTGACCTATGGCCACTTGGTTATCTCCTAAATTTCAGTGTGGAATGACTTCCTCTTGTGGACCTTCTTAAACTTCTTGCACAGCCCAGTCCCATATAAACCTGCTTTTAATTGAGAAAACTTTTGCAATGTACACCAACCTCTGACTTTTTTTAATAATACTAAATAAGTTGCCAGTATAGCATATTGATTTATGTTATGTTGAAACCAAGACTATCCTTTATTAACTATACAAATAAAACTTTAAAATGAGTTATAAACAATAAAATATTAAGTAAAACTAGTGAATAGATATTGTAAAACTTAATCTAAAATCAAAATAAATTGAGGCAGAAAATAAGAGAATTGCAATTGCATTCATTTTAAGTTTTACATATATTTATAAACATTAAAGAAAAAACACATTACATACCCACAAACTATTCATCAAATGCAACGTAACACTTATTATATAAACAAAATGTTGTTTTTTTTTTTGCATCTTATACAATATCCAAATCAGTTGATAATGAAAATTAATATTCTTCATATCTCTACAAGATTTATAGAGACTTCCTTAAAATTGCTTTTGTGAAACACTTTGCAAAAAAGATGTATTGAACCTTGTTCAAGATACGAGCCATTCTTCTGCAATGGGTTTTCTCAAGACTGAAAACTAAACTGTGGAAAAGGTACATTTTCCAGATACAAACCAGGTGGATTTATACATGAATTTTCTGATGCTCACAAGGTTTTCATATCCCAATTAATTGGCAAAATCTGCCACCAGAAACAACAAATTTGACAATATTATGTTAATGTGCATTACCTATTCACGTTTCATCATAACTAATGAAGTTCAACGATTTAACAAACTAAACAGCAGACCAAAGTCAGAAACTTGACTAACAATGTAAGCAGAGCACTCCTTCAAACTTACATATCGAACCTCCAGAGTTAATATTCCATGCAGAATCCAACTTTGAGATTTAATATTCGTAAAAGCAGAGGACTGAAGCTAATTTCAATTCTTGAATAGAATCAGTACCAATCATGAAAAAGAATACGCACTCCGTTGAATTGCAAAAGCAATTCCTTACCTCATGTCAGTTTCCCTGATAATGCCGCACTTCCCCCCATGAATTCGTGGCAGCTCCCTTCTTCCCATCCTCCTTTGCTTTATCCGACTTTTTCTTCTTATGCTTATCCTTTGTTTTCTTCTCGTCATTGCCCCTCTTCCTCCTCTTCCAATCCTTCTTCTCTCTTTCTCTCCGTCTTCGACGTCTCTCCTTTCTCTTCCTCCGCCTCCGCTCGTCTTCACTCTCACTTTCTTCCGAAGAGTAATCAGAACTCTCCTATTCAGAATCATCAGAATACGAATCTTCAGAATGCGGCGAATAAGAAGAATAGGACGAAGCAGACGAATCGTCGTCGCTGTGATGCCTCCGAGACCTTCTACCTTTTCTTCTTCTTTTCCTTCCTTCTACTATTCCTCTTGTTGTCTCCTTCGTGCCCCCTGGAGTCTCCATCTTCGTCATCGTTGTTGTCAGTCTCTTCTTCCTTTTTCCTTTTGGACTTGCTCTCATGATCCCTCTACGATGGTGCGTTGGTGCCTCTTCTTCACCATCTTCTCTTTTCACGTATCCTTCTTCATCCTTTTCTCTGTCATCTCTTTCTGGTAAAGATCCATTTCTTCGAGTTTGATCTTTCGCCATTTTTACTGGGGGAAGAAGAGAGAATCGAAGTGAAGGGACAACTGTTGCTAACCACACCTGCCTGCTGCCTCTGGGCTCTGGGCTCCGTCGGGTGGCGGCAAAAGGCTGGAAAGGGCTGGACCGGAGGGGTGCTGGTAAAAACCGAGAAACCGAACCGATCGGTTCGATGAACCGACCGATAATATTTGTATACATTATATTAATTAATTTATTTATTAATATATTATATGTATTTATTCGGTTCGATTTCCAAACCGAACCGTGAGCATCCCTTGAAAACGTTGTGCGTCTGATTCCATTTCCATTGGTGATGGTGTGTGGGGCGCGCTGTGGGCAGCCGATCCGATCACGCGCATAGGGGCTAGGGCTTGAGTTAACTTAATTAACTCCTCGTCTCCTCGTGGCACTGGCACAGTTTGAAAACTTTTCAAATCTAAAACCCTAATAAGGTGGCCTAAACCCCGTGCTTCTCAAGCCAGGCAACTCGCAACTTCATCTTCTAGACTTCTACCAAGAACTCACCAGCCAGAGTTGCTTCGCTTAAACGGACTCAAGTCTTTTCTCGATGTTGAATCGCTTGAGATTAAATTTCCGGTCTATTCGTCTAATCTCTGAAACTATCACGGAAATCATATCAGTGAGCAGATCATGCCATACCAGGAGTGTCAGTAAGACTACTCTGTTTTCGAAGATCAGTCCTCTCGGACAACCTGGCTCCAGTGTCCTTCCGGAGCTCGACAAATGGGTCGAAAATGGGAAGAAGATTGGAGCAGCCGAGCTCCAACGCATCGTTCGCGCTCTCCGCAAGCGCAGAAGATTCACACACGCACTAGAGGTTCCTTTCTGTTCCCAGATTACATAAGCATCTCATGTCTAGAATTCCAATTTTCTTTCGAATTCGGTTATGAAGGATCTTAATGGTACAGAAAATGCTGAATTTCATAATTTGAACTGTAAAGGAACTGAATTTCATAATTTGAACTGTAAAGGAACTGAATTTCATTCCCCGGTTGGTTTTGAATTTGAGGATTCTGTAGAAATGCACTTGTACAGATCATGTCTTCCCTTTGTATTTGAGTGGAATAATATCACTACGGTTTTTGTTGATCAGAAAGGTAGCTTTCCTTCAAAGGGAGCGCTAAGTGCTAAGCCCGTCACGAGCCCCTCTTTGTTAGAAGAGTATTACAGCTTAAGCCAATGGAATGTTATTAGAGTTTAGAGTTTGAAAGATATAGATGTTTGTAACAGAGGAATAGTCTGACAAAGTTGGAACAACACTTGGCATTTTTCATTTTGCCCATTAAAACATACCAAGATTTCTCTGGTAATTCATGTAGAGAGCAAACGTAAAAAATTAAAGACATGTCCAGGAAAGAAATGGAAATAGGGCAAGTACTAGAAATTAATATGTAATAGTTATAATGATAATAACTCTATTGTAGCTCTAACTTAATATGCTAAGCGTACAGATATGTCATTACTCATTGCTTAGAACAAAATATATGCACCTTCATGCTTGTTTAATTGATGTTAGGGCATCTTATGTCACTGAGTGTAACTAGTCTTAAAGTAGTTGTATTTGATAACAACAGGTCTCTCACAGATAACCAATTTATGATGTACTTCATTTTCATATTGCCTGTACTTTTTCTATGAGGAAGAAAGGATTTCTGATTGGTGTTACAAGCAGTTGGTTTTCACTTAGCTATACCATTTGCAAGTTGTACTTTTTCCTAATTTTCTTGCTTGGTGTTGCTACGTGGATGCAGATATCTGAGTGGATGGGTAACAAAGGTATTTGTAAATTTTCATCAAGGGAGCATGCTGTGCAGTTGGATCTAATTAGTAGGGTTCATGGGCTCCAAGCTGCTGAAAGCTACTTCAACAATTTGGATGATCAAGATAAGACTGAGAAGACCTATGGTGCTCTTTTGAACTGTTATGTTAGAGAATGCTTGGTTGATAAATCTTTGTCCCATTTTCAGAAGATGAAGGAGATAGGCTTTCCTCCATCCTGTCTTACATACAATGATCTCATGTCTCTATACGTAAAAATGAGCCAGTATGAAAAAGTCCTCGATGTGCTGATCGAGATGAAGGAGAACGGAGTCTCCCCTGACAACTTCAGCTACAGAATCTGCATCACCTCATACGGGATGAGATCTGATCTTAATGGAATGGAGAAGCTTCTAGAAGAAATGGAAAGCCAATCCCACATCACCATGGACTGGAATACATATTCCATGGTGGCCAGTTTCTATATAAAAGCAGGTATTATTGACAAGGCAATTAGTGCCCTTAAGAAATCAGAAGAGAAGCTAGATAAGGATGGGCTTGGCTACAATCATCTGATCTCACTCTATGCGAGTGTTGGGAATAAAAATGAGGTAATCAGGTTATGGTGTCTTGAGAAAGCTGCTTGTAAGAGGTATATTAACAGAGACTATATTACGATGCTGGGATCACTCATGAAGCTTGATGCATTTGAAGAAGCTGAAAAGTTGTTAGAGGAATGGGAGTCATCTGGTAACTGTTATGATTTTCGAGTGCCAAACACTGTCCTTGTTGGGTATTGTCAGAAAGGGTTATCTGAGAAGGCGGAGACATTGCTTAAAAGCATAGAAACGAGAGGTAAGACTCCAATTCCTAACAGTTGGGTGATAGTAGCAGTGGGATATGAAGGTAAAGGTGAGATTGAGAAGACCATGGAGTGTATGAAAAAAGCTTTGTCGTTGTCTTTGCAAGTGGGTAATGAGAACTGGAGGCCGAACCCTAAAGTGATTAAATGCATATTGAATTGGCTTGGTGATGAAGGTGATGTAAAAAGTGCAGAAGCCTTTGTAAGCTTGTTGAGGATGGTAATCCCTATGAACAGGGAGATGCACCATGCCTTGATCAAGGCAAATATCAGAGGAGGAAAGGAAGTGGATGAGCTTGTACAAACCATGAAAGATGATGGGATAGATGAAGATTTGGAAACAAAGAAGATACTGAGCTTAAGACAAGAGCAACCAAAATGATCAAAGGATGTTAATCTATGTTTCTGCTGAAGCTCTAATAGTTTAAACCCCCTCTATAGCGCTCTAAAGCATAGGTATTGTGTTGTCTTGGTCATGGAATCAGTTGTCAGGGGAGGTTGGGATTATAGAGACTGTTTTATTTATACCTTGGATGTGATACCACTCTTTTATTTGAAATGTCCTCTACTAACTAAGGATCAATTGGTCCCCCATACACTTCAATTAATTTGTGATCTATTTTTAGTTTTTGGAGATACAATAATCCTTGGACTATTGGAATTATAGTGTTAATACTTCAGATTATTAACATTATTCATAAATTTTATTCTATTGCATCTAGTATCCAAAAGTATAAAGTCTACCTAAGGCCTTCTTTTTATCACTCTTGGCAACAGATTACCTAGATAATATCCAAAAGATTGGATTGGACATTGTCACTGTGGCAAGCAACTAATACCAAGTAATTCATCTAAAAACTGGTTTACTAGTGAAGATCAATTACCACAGGATTCAAAGCCTAAGTATCAAATGTGATATAATAAATCTAATGGTCATCTATTTGTTTCTTTTGGAAGGTGTAGGAGAAGCAGTACTCTTAGCAGTATATTTTGCTGTGGAGTCTACCAAGAGAAAATGATGGGGATTTGTTTTGTTTGAAACAAATTCTCTTCTGTCTTTAAAAGCATTAAAGGGAAAACCAGATTCTGTCCTTGGTCCTGTTGTAAGATTTTGGACAACATTCAAATCTGTAGTAAATGCTTTGAATGGTTTATATTTAAGTATGTTGGTAGACAGGGCAATAGAGCAGCTCATTTAAATCACCCAATTCTCTTTTATTTGGCAGGCACTTGAAGATGTAATAATCTGTACAAAGGCAATTACCCAAGGGTTCTTGATGTAACCGTTTCTGGTCACATACCATTTTTTGTGATGTATAAATTTTTTGGCTAAGTACCTCGTTGTTTGACTCGGTGGTGACGTGTCTTGGTGATGAGCTACTTGGTGACGAACTGCCTGGTGGCGAACTCCCTGGTGGCGAACTGTCTGGTGATGCTCCCTGGTGGCGAATTGCCTGGTGGTGCTCCCTGGTGGCGAACTGCCTGGTGGACTCGTCACTTGACTTGCTCCTAGGCGGTCTGCAACTCAGAGGATGGTGGAGCTCCCTGGTGCAGTGCAACCCGACTACCATTCGCGTGAGGTGATTTCCTCTCCTTTGTAGGCGGCGGGAGCTGAGGGACCTGCGAGAACTGAATCAGAGGACCTGGGGGTATTTTCCSGGCGGGGMCTCTCYRATGCCTMAGTTAGCATTCTGATTACAGAGAGCTTGGAGAGAAATGAGAGAGCTAGAGAGCAGGGGTTACCATCATTTTTCTTCCCCCCCTCGGCTTTGGGGGTCGGAGTCCTTATATAGTGGTGTCCTCGCGGGTTAGGTGGGTGAAAAGCCTTCAAACGGTAATACTCGTCATATCCCGTCAGAACCGGGTACGGTGATGAACTCCTCGAGGTTGTCAGGATGGCGCTTGTGTCAGGCGGCCAGGTCGGCGCCTGGGCCAGGTTGTCAGGTCGGCGCCTGTGTCAGGCGGCGGATCGGTGTTTGGGCCAGGTTGTCAGGTCGGCGCCTGTGTCAGTCGGTGGGTTGTCCGGGCCAGGTTGCCAGGTCGGCGCCTGTGTCAGTCAGCGGGTCGGTGTCTGGGCCAGGTTGTCAGGCAGGAGATCTTCCTACGATACGCCAAACTACTCTTCTGTACCGAGCTACCCTACAAGTGGCGAGAAGCCCGGGGGAACTATGTCGAGCTGCCTGGCTCCTTGGTGGCGAGCTCTTTGGTGAGCTACCGAGCTCCTTGGCGAGCTACC
>NW_010729232.1:0-16459 GCF_000365185.1 Nelumbo nucifera | reverse complement strand
CCAGCCAGGTCGCGCAGGCCGCGTGTAGGCCGCGCCAGGCCGCGTGTAGGCCGCTCGTAGGTCGCGCCAGGCCAGCCAGACCGGTGCCCGGGTGGGACACCAACTTGGTAAGTTGTTTGCCTGGGTGTTTGCCTAGTTGTCACGAGGTGCCACGTGTCGCAATTTCACTGGAGGGCCAAATCTGCCCTCATCAGTTCTTGGGAGGGGTGGATGTGATAAGCCTTTATTTCATTTTCAGTTTTTCACAAAGTTGCCTCTCTTAGACTTGAATCCACGTTCTCACACCTACAGACCGAGATTTTACCATCACACCACCATGGATTTTATGTAGTAATCTCATGGGAAATTTCTTGAATAGTATCCTCCTGTACTTTGCACTTAGTGACACTTCAGTCCCTGAATTTTAAAATGCGATTATTCAGTACTTAAAATGTGTCAATTCAGTACCTGCCATTAACCAACTGTTAATCAGTCGTTAAGTGGCATTTGAAAAAGACACAAATGCCCTTCAAGTGTCATCTAATTTTCTTTATAAACCATCTAAATGTTGACAAAAAATTAACAGTCCCAAATCCTTGCCTCTTTTATTTAAAAAAGTTGGGGTTACCAGAATGTCCACTGATACATGACCCCAACTTTTTTGAATAGAAGAGGCAAGGATTTGGGACTGTTAACTTTTTGTCAATGTTTGGATGGTTGATAAAGAAAAATAGGTGACACTCAAAGGCATTTGTGTCTTTTTCAAATGCCGCTTAACGAATGGTTAACAATTGGTTAATGGCAGATACTAAATTGACACGTTTTGAAAGTTCAGGCACTGAATCACTAGGTGCAAAATACAGGGTACTAATGAGGAATTTTCCCTAATCTCATATTAAGTTATCAACTATTATTAATTTGTACATTTTATGAAATGTAATGGATTTTCTAAGATTGTCTCCATTCCTTGAGGGGTCAAAGAGGATAATGCATTTTAATAACATGAAAGTGTTTTATTTTGAAAAGATAAGATGGTTTGTCCTCTTACGCAAGGTTCAAAGTATCGATACGTATGGACCTGTATCGGCCGATACGTATCGTGCCAATGGCTTCTCAATATGCTCCTCTAGGCCTTAAACTGATCCCACTGAAATAGTTTTGAAAAAAAATAAATAAAACTTAAAAAAAGTACCAATACCGACATATCCACCTGTATCGATACTTTGAAGCTTGTTTTTACGAATTTGATTTTGGGACTTATTTCTTGTCAGCTTAGTGGGCATTTTTTGCAGTGCATGCATGAGCTTTAAGAAGCTCACTACCAAACCCATCTACGCTAAACCTAACACAATTTACACTGGGCTCATGTGGGTTTGGTTGGGACTGCACGAATTGTTAGGTTTTAAAGTCTTTTCATTTTTCATTCATGTTTTGTATTTATCATCTTATATTTTGAGTAACTGAAGTAGAGATCGGATCGGTTGCCCCCCACAGCCCATCCCGTCTGTGCATTGGGAATATCTCCCCATCACAAGCAAGGGAAATGTTCCCACTTCCCAATGCACACCTACACAGAGGGGATGGGCTATGGGGGGCTCTCTGTTGGCAGCCGATCCAATCACCCTCACCCTATGCGTAGTCTTACTTGGTTGGTTCGGTTTGGAACATATCCTATGAAGGTCGGTTTTAAGGTTGGTTTTAGGGTCTACCTGTGGAATTTGTTCTTTTTTTACTCTTTCCTGTGGAAAAAAAAAACATGTTATTTAAAAACTTGATTTTTAATAAATATGATATAAATAACTTAAAATCTTATATTATCTTTCTTGATTAAATTGAGGAAGTTAATATGTAGACTATCATTTTATGGTTCAAAACTTATAATTTAAATTACCTTAAAAAACTTATAATTTAAATTTAAATTTTGTAAATATTACCTTTTACATTACTTATTATACACATTCAAACATTAACATAAAAACAAATGATCAAATCACTTAAACTTAAAGGTCATGGTCAAGTGAGACCATGACCTTTGTAACCATAAATGCTTGGGTTCAAATCTTCACATCCCAAAAAAGTATTCCAGAGTTTATTTCAAGGCAAGTCCGGGTCCAAGGCCAACCAAGGCCGGTTTAGATAAGGTAAACCCCTATACCCTAGAACTGGCATGGGTGGGAATCGATTCCAAAAATTTGGATTTAGACCCTACCCTATAATAGATTGAGTAGGGTCAGTTCTGAATAGAATCTACCCATTTGCTCACCCCTAATCTTAGTATTACAGTTTAATGGAATTCGCACCAATGCCCTGAAGGCATCCCACATAATCAAGAAAAATGCCACCTGTACTCCCACACATGTCGCCCCCTTGACACATGCAGAGCTAACAAGAAGGACATTAGCTAACGTTCATCCTATTAGCTCTGCACACGTCAAGGGAGCGGCATGTGTGGGAGGACAGGAGGCGTTTTTCAATTGTGTGAGGCGCCCAACTGTGGGGCACTAATGCATACCAGTTTAACAAGTATACATGGTGAGTTGTGAGTGTCTAATTTTCAATTGGATAAAATGTAAAAACATCCCCTAAGGTTTCTGACAATCATAAAAACCTCACTTGATGTTTCACTTTCAAAAAAACTTCCTCTATAGGCCCCATTTGGTTCATGGGGACAGGGGTATGAAATCGAAATCGGAATGGGTTATTCCAGTTCCAACTGTTTGGTTGGGTGGAATTGGAATTTCATTCCCATTCCTACTGGAATGGCATTCCCCCATTTGAGGGAATGGCCATTCCCTGCCCCTCTTTTCCCTTGGGAATGAAATCCCATTCTTGCTGATTCTAATTGTCATTCCCAATCAAACAAATTATGGGAAAAGACCATTTAGATTTCAATTCTGACTGTGAACCAAACAGACCCATAGTATTGAAAAAACCTATAGTTACCTCCCTTTTTTATTGTCCTAAATATGAAGCATTGAAGCATTGGTATAATGAATTAGTTTTTCAAAAGTACCCACTTTACCCTTATATCTATCAATTCAGATGGAAAGTTACTAAAATACTCTTAAAAATTTTCACTTAATTAGAAAAAATACCTAGTTAGGTTGAAAATAATAAAGTAATTTTATTCTATAAAAACATTAGGTCTAGTGAAAGTTTAGAAAGGGATCTGGCATTTATAGTTTAAATAAAAAGATGCTCTAATAAGTTGTAAGGGTAATTTTGTAACTTTGAAGTCTTCATTACTGAACAAAGATGTAAGGGAGGTAACTATAGGTTTTTGTGAAATTACAGGGGAGGTTTTTGTATTTTACCCTTTCCAATTTGATCTCGTTAATTGCTGATGGTATGCCATTGATTAGCACCGACACGAAGAAGTCGGATGGATAAGTAAGATCAATCTGAGACCTATGTTTTGGACCTTTTCTTGATTGCCCAAGAGACATATTGCACTAATCTGGGGCACACCATTGGATCCCAAATGAGGTAGAGACTTTTTTTCCACGTATTGACTGGATCCCATTTAGGGCCTGTTTGGGAGGGCTAAAGCTTGGGTTGAGTTGCCTTTGTTAAGCTGCTTTTAGGGATGACAATTTCTATCCTACCTGGTGGGTACGCGTCCCCACTCACCCTGATAGGGCAGTTTTTTTTTTTTTTTTTTGCTTGAAAGATGGATTTTGGGGCGGGACATGTTTTGGGATTCTACAGCCCATATGAGTATAGGTAGGGTATGGTATTAGGCTAAACTTGACCCTCCCTGGTTTGCATATTGTTGGAAAACATATAAACTTTATGTATTAGGTGTTGAATTTAATAATATTTTGAATTTTATGTGAATGATAATTGATAGTTTATGTGTTTTTTACATGTTTTAATCAAATAATTGGGAATTTTGTTCTTTGCTTGTGTTATTTTACTTCTTTATTGCTTATATATAACAAGAAATAATAGGAAATTAGTTGCTGGTTCTAAACCCAACCCGCCCTACCCTTGAATGTGGGGAGGGTAGGGTTGGGGAGGGTTTTTCATTTTCATGTGTTGGGAGAGTTTGGTTTCTCAAAATCTAACCTGCTATGGGTTTTGGGGCGGGTATGGGTTTGGAAGTTTAGGGAGGCAGCTAGGGTCTAGAATTTACAAAACCTTCCCCAAACTTGCCATAATGCCATCTCTAGCTACTTTGGAGAGAGACAATGGTAGCGATGCAACTTGGTTAGGTTAAATTGTATTGAGTTGATGATCAAGCAAGGGTTTCAAGAAACCTGACCCCCACTCTACTCTACTCTTGTTATTGTATATAAGTACTATAACCCCATTACACAATATCATGTTCATTTCTCTTAACCCCACTACACAGTATCATGCTCATTTCTCTTAATTCTTTAGCCCTAACCCTAATGACTAGTTGTTTTTACTTATTAGTGATTTTCATTCTATACTTTACATTTTATTATTTTTAATATCATGAAATAGTAAATCTAACATAATTTAGAATAGACTTTAATTATTCGAAATATTCATTTACTTACTTTTGTACAAAAAGAACCAATAAATACCTTGAACAAGCAAACACCAATAAAAAATATGGTCAATATGTCATAAAAATTGAATTTAGGTCTCTTAATCAAGGATTAAGAGAACTTTTGCCTTTAAAAAGAAAACGATTAAGGGCCCATTTGGTTCACAGGAATAGGGGTCTAGAATCGGAATTGGATTGGGCCATCCCAATTCCAACTATTTGGGTGGGTAGAATCAAAATTCTATTCTCATTCCTGCTGGAATGGCATTCCACCATTTGAGGGAATAATAGATATTCCCTCCCCCTCCTTTGGGAATTAAATCCCATCCCAGCTTATTCCAAATCCAATTCTGATCAAACAAACTATGGTTAGCCATTCTGATTCTGATACCAAGGGATTTTGATTCCAATTTCGAATATGACCCATGGACCCTAAGAGAATTTGAAAGATTTTAAGAGGATGGGAGAATGGTTGGGGTTGGCCCACCCTAAGCTCAACCCAACCCAAAGTTAACTTTCGATTGGGCCGAGTTAGGTTATGGTTAAGGTTGGGGTTCAAAATCTCAGGTTGCCTGACTTGCACCCCTAGACAATGGACTTGTTTGGGAGGGATGAAACTTTGATTGAGTCGCTACCATTTGGGAGGGGTTGAGCTGAAGATAAGCTTTGATTCAGCTAAGCTGGTTCAGCTTCATAAATAGCATAAGCTATATTTGGTGACAACCGCTTAGCTACTTAAAAGCATGGCCATTCTTCATAACTTATGAGTAAAATATGTAAAAAAAATCAGAGATGGTAGAAGGCAGTCAAAGTTATCTTTCATATTTTAATAGATAAAATCATCAAATATATGCGGGGTGTCAATGAGTCAGGTTTATACTCTCCAATGTTTCCACCTGAACCAATCTAATCACACATGTCCCCCTCCCCCCTCTACGAACCTAACTTCATCTGACCTGGCCCACATTTTTTTAATTGTATTTTTTGTAACATACTTTGAAAATCCAATAAGAATAATTAATTTTAACTAGAATTTGGTTTATTGGTTTCAAAGTGCCATTTCTTCGTAGTGAAACAAGAAAAACTAAGCAAACAAAAAAAAACGGCCCTAAGCATC
The DNA here is from genome assembly GCF_000365185.1 of Nelumbo nucifera. The sequence continues at coordinate 10,847 of NW_010729232.1, read as the reverse complement.
AAGATTATGGGGTTAGAAGTTATACCAAATTACAAGAATACCCTCATAAGGGTATTTAACTATTTATTACCGAACAGGCTGGATCAGCACCAAACCAACCCAAACCCAAAACAGGTTAAAATAAATAATAAAAATCCTAACCCGATCTTACACATGAGTAATCAAATCCCTATAGGATGAAGGGAAATTTGGCCCGACCTCGTAACAGGGAGACACGTGGACGTGAGTCAGCATAAGTGACAATTCAGCATGATCAGATCGGCGCGTGGACATGACTAGACACAAATGACAGCTCAACATGATCAGTTCGCTACAAAGCAACCTCGAGTACCCTCTTACCCCGAACTAGAGTTACTTCGAGCTAAGATCATCCCGAACTAAGATCACCTCAGTACTAGTTCGCGACCAGGATAACGGTACCAAGTCTGCTACAAATCGAGCTCGGACAGCTGGGCCCACCTTGAAAAGAGTTCACATCGGGACAAGCCTACCTCGGTGCAAGATCATCTCAGTATTAAGGCACTTTGGCATTCAGAGCAGGTCGGGTTTGAAGAACACGAGCTCAGGCAACTCGCCACCAAATAGCCCGGCACTTCACAAGCAGCTCGCTACCTAGTCAGGCCGACCTCCACATGACAACCCCGAGGAGTTCACCACCGTACCCCACATCTTATGGGATCGTACCTTAACGGCTATATTAGCTCACCCACTCCCCGATTCAGGCGGAGATGGGCAACCTTACCGGTTGGTGGCATTATCCCCACCTAACACGAAAGAGGATCCCATCACAGCGAGGATCCAGGAACTACTCCACCAAACCCGCAGGGACTCCAGTATATAAAAACCTCACCCCCCAGGGGCGAAGGTATGATGTGTAATCTTTGCTCTCTAGCTCTCTAATCCTCTGATGTCATCTTCAAGCTCTCTACTACATGCTAACTTAGCTATCGGAGTGTCCTCGCCAGGTAAGCCACCTCAGGATCTCTGATTCATCTCTTGCAGGTTACCCAGTCCCCGTCGTTGCTAGCAGCCAGATCGTCTCTAGCAGGGAGTAGCCGGATTATGCCACATCACTATAGGTTGGGTCAAGCTAGATTTATCGTTTAAACCATGGTTTTCAAACCAGACCAGACCGGATGGTCGGACCAGAAAAATCAGGAACTCATCAGGTGGCCGATTCCGTTTTACCCTAGAACTATTATTTTGTCAAAAACCGTTGATTTGGTTAGCAACCCGGGCAGTCGAACCATTTGAACCATCCAACAGTTTTGGCCATTTTTTATTTTTTTATCAGAACAGGTTGTCCATTCGATTCAAATGGTCAGACCGTTCGACTAGAGAACCAAACCCTTGACCGGTTTGTTGTCTGATTTAGTTTTAAAAACCTTAGTTTAAACCAACCCATTGGCATCCTTAAATATATGTTTGCCTTGTTTTGCTTTTTTTTTTTTTACAGTAATGAGTTGAGAATAAAAAATAAAAAATTTTGAGAGAAATAAGATAAAAAAGTATCAAACCTTTTTAGAGAAGAACAAGAATCTCTAGCAATGACATGTTCTGCTGAAACTCATTTGATGAAGAACATTGGTGTTGAAACTCGTCTGTAAGAAAAGGATGAATGATGACCTTTCTTCTGAAGAAAGGAGAGAAGAGAAGAAACACATATGCCTAATAGATCAAATATATGAAATATATGTAGGGATTAAAAGTTTTAGCAGAACTAGATCAAAGAAAGATCACCCGTGAGTTCTTGGGTCGATCCAAATTGCATTATATATAGAGAAACAGATCATTGCAAGTAATTTGTTATGGTAACAACTATCTATAGCTATTTACATGAAATATACGGCAGAGAACGTGTTTTACTAGCTAGGACTGAATGCCATTAGTTTAGGAGAGTGACGTGTCACTATTATCACTAACAGCCCCTCGCAAGCTGAACGGGGGGGAGATACAAGATGCAACTTGGCCAAGAGATCACGTAGATGAGAAGATGAAAGCCCCTTGGTGTCTATCGGCTGATCAAGGGAAGAGATAAACCGAGCATCCAATAGTTTGTAAGTCACTAGCTCCCAGACAAAGTGGTAATCCACTTCAATGTGCTTCATTCAAGCATAAAAAACCGGGTTGAGGGTGAGAGCTATGGTAGAGACATTTTCACACTAGATGATGGGAGTTGAAAGAATCGACACTTGGAACTCTTTGAAGAGGGAAAAAAGCCAATTGATGTCAACAGTAGTATGAGCCAATCAATGGTACTCCACTTTAGTTGAGGACCGAGCAACGGTGGGTTGCTTTTTAGCACACCAAATAGTGGGATTACGACCCAGAAAAATGCAATAGCCATTAGTAGAACGTCTATCCACTAGGTAGTCAGCCTAGTCTACATCACAATAAGTAGTAAGTCACAAGGGGCCGGCCCGAGCACAAATGAAGACGATAGGAGAGAGTTCCCTAGCTTGAGGTAATGGAGGATGCTCTTTACAAAGGTAAGATGAGCCCGTAAATGTTGATAGGCATGATTAACACAAAAGGCAATGTCCAGACTTGTGAAAGTAATGTACTGAAGAGTTGCGGTATAGGGAAGGATCTTGTAGTGGTAGAGAATAATTGAAGTCAACTATAACAAGAGAGACTAAAGTGGAAATGGGTATGCAGACTACCATGCCAGGTTTATTCAATAAATCTAAAATGTACTTAGACTATAAGAGGAATAAACCATCAGCATTTCGATGGACTTGAATGCCCAAGTAGGACAATGCGCTGAGATCGATCCTTCATGTTGAATGACTTCCCAAGATCATAATTGTTACCGGTAATTAATTATAATATCATCAACGTACAAGAGCTTAACCATTATGATGGTAAATAAAGAGAGAGGGATCTAAATTAGAAACATAGAAACCCAAATCAACTAATGTAGAAGCAATTTTTTCATATCACACTCGAGATGCCTGTTGTACACCATAAATATGGACTTGACCATTTTGCACACCTGAAAGGGCGAGAGTGATCAATATAACCCAGAGGCTATATAAGATAAACACTTCCTTGTGGAGTTCACCATGGAGAAAAGTGTACTCCACGTCCAACTGATGAAGTGGCCAATCGTTGGTGACAACCAAAGATAAAACAATCCTAATGATAGTATGCTTGACAACTGGGCTAAACGTCCCAATGAAGTCAACACTAGGCCATTTCAAAAATCCTTTGTTTTGGTAACAAGACATGCCTTATAACGATTGATATGAAACCATTAGGGTTATGTTTGACTTTGTAAACCCATGTATAATCAACCACATTCATATGCTATGCTGCTGGTGGGGTAGTAAGACCCATGTACCTTCATGTAGTAGTGACATAAATTCCTGATCCATGGCATTTGGAAGTCGGTTCACATGGATAGGTAGCAGTGAAGGCCATGGGTATGGGGTACCTAGTGGAATAGGCTTTCGATTTGAAAATCCTAGATTGGGAACACATTTTAATTGGGTGAGTGCGAACGACCACAAGGAGAGGAGTGGGAGGTAGGGGCGGTGGAAGTGGTTCAAGTAAACTAGCCAAGGGTTGAGTGTTAGAAGGGGAAGAAGGTGGTGATGGAGGTGCTTCAACTTGCAACGCGATTGAAGCTGGCCTAGGAGCTAGCGTGATTGTGTAAATGGTATTAGTGGGTCCTTTAAAAGAGGGAAACCAAACATAGAGAGGTGGAGTATAGATGCAATAGAGGACAGAGAAAAGAAAGAGTGAGAGGAGAAAGGGAACTGGTGTTCATCAAAAACATGACAAGACACATAAACTTGACCCGTAGGTTCATACACCGATATCCCTTGTGATGTTAACTATAACCTAAAAATAGCATTTTGAGGAGCGAAATTGGTGCTTGTTTTTATATGGATGGAGCCAAGGATAACATAAGCACCCAAATGATTGCAAGTATTCGTAGTTGGGGGAGATGCCAAACAACCTTTCAAAAGGAGAGAGAGTATGTGCTTCATGAAGTTGCATGCAGTTGATTAAATAGATGGCAGTATGAAATGCTTCCACCCAAAATTTTGGCGGAATTGAGGCATGAGCGAGAAGGGCGAGACCGGTTTCCACCACATGGCGATGCTTACGTTCCACAACCCCGGCCCATTTGGCTCGGTGTGTGTAGACAAGAAGATTGGTGTATGATAGCACCGGTGGCAAAAATGTTTCAAAGGGTATACTGCTGATTTCACCACCACCATCACTTTGAAATATTTTGATTTTAGCATCAAATAAGTTTTCAACTGTGGACTTGAATGAGAGAAAAACTTCATAGAAATCAGATTTGAGTTTAAGTGGAAATAACCATGAAAATTTAGTAAATTCATCAATAAATAGCACATAATAAAGGAATTGAGAGATTGATAATACCAGGGATGGTCCCCAAATATCACAATGGATAATTTCCAATGGTTTACATGACTCTTAGAACATGAAGAAGTGAATGGAAGTTTATTACTTTTGCCAAGTTAACACGAGGAACAAACATTAGAGACTTGTTTATTCATGAGAGAAATAGAAGAAAAAATTGAACATTGGATGTCACAAGATGGGTGACCCAAACGGTGGTGCCTAGAAACAACTAACATAAGCTGAACGAACATTAAAGATGCAAGAAGTTGATGAAGATTTGAAGGGATAGAGGCCATTTTCAATCACTCTGTGGTGTAGGGTCTCCTCCATCGCCTTGTCCGTCACAACAAATCCAGAATCATTAAATGTGAAGTACAAGTTATTATCCTTACAAAATTGGGAAACTGATAAAAGATTAGTAGAAGATTTAGGATAATGTAAGATGCTATTTTAAATGAAATGTGGAGTTGGAGGATTGAATGATGGAAGAGCCAACATTCTTTATACTTGAGCTATAACCATTTCCCACTGTAATTGTATCATTACCTAAATAAGAGGAGTGGCGAGTGACATTACCCAAGTTAGATGTAATGTTGTGAGATGCATCAGTATCGGAGTACTAGGTGGAGTCATCTAGGACATCACTGCATGCAGTAGTTGCCATTTCCATCAGTTTCTCTGGTGAGGTGCCTCACTTGATATGATAAGTTCATATGCTGAAAACAATCTATGGCTATGTGGCCCATCTTGTTACAAATCTGGCATTGAGGACGAGGACTGGAATTTGATGTATGTGCACTGGGAAACTGAGTGTTCTTATTGGTTCTTATTGTTGGATTGCTGGTATTACCAGGTTGAGATGACTGGCCATAATATGGAAGTCGTTTAGAGAAGCCTCTGTTGCCTTATTGATGAGGCCCATGGTGCTGAAATTTGTTGGATTGTGAGTGTTTACGATTAACTTGTTGGAATGGTTGGGATCCATCATATGGATGGATGAACCATATTATATGGTTGGGTGAAATTTTAAAAAAATCATAATCCTTATAGGAATCGAATTTCTTATGTTTTGAAAAACTGCATTCTTCAAGATCGGTCTTGCATTGAACTAGACTATATTTGAAATCAAACAAAGAGGGAGATGTATACCTGATATGGATACCACAAACGTAGATCCCAAGGTGGAAGTTCATGCCCAAATCATTCTTAAAACCAGCCTCCACTAAAGATGATGTAATGTATAGGTGAAGCTGATTCAGGAGCAAAACTGAGATCCAACTATTTGGATTGAATTAAGGATGATGAGTTTGATATTCCCTGAATTTTTCTTGCAAAAACAAAGAAAAAATAATCTAAACCAGTCCTAGATAGATGATGTCGAATTGGGAAAAAACTGGGAGACAAAAGGGTGCAGAGAGAACCAGAAACTACAAAAAATATGTAGCTATCTTGGACTGCTCAGCCCCCTGCTCTTTTATAATCTCTAATTAGGAGATAATCCGGATCTAAATTAGATATGGACTCTAATTAGAGATATACCTTATTTTCTTATAAGATTAGGTGCTCCATACCCAGATTTGTCCCATGGCACATGACAACTCATGTGCTAGCTTAATTAATTATATTAATTATGGGGCTTAGGCCCATCAGCTATAAGGCTCATGACCTAAGGGTGTTGCATGGCCAACTTAAGTCTGATTTGTATAGCGTGAGACCCCACAATGACCTCACATAAGTTACATGGGTTCGGCCAAACCTTTGTTAAAAGGCTTGGCCCAATTCACTACTAAACACAGTGAACCCCTGAGCATATCACTATGGGCTTAGTATGGGCCCAACATTTACACTTGAATGATCATTGGATTCAGCCATCCTATGAAGATCCAAGGATAATGGACTTAAGTAAGATAAAGCCCGTTAGGTAATCATCACTATAATGATCTCTTACACTTAACCTCTCGATCCATAATGATCAAACACTACTCGACAGGGAAGGACCTCTCCCCTGGATGTAAGGTGTAGTGTTACACTCGGATGGATCCTAGGAATTAAAACATTTTACATATATATATATAGTGCAAAGCTAAATCTTAAACACAGTTGAAATCCACTACCGGTAGTTTAGGTTTCCATTAAAGAGAGTGTAAACTCTATCATTCACTTTGTTCGACAAAGGGCCGATCCTATCACTATGGTCACGCATTGAGATGAATTCTTAGACTGCTCCAACATACATAGGTTTTGACTCTTAATGGATCTCACTAATTTGCATATCAAAGACAACCCAATTAAACACCTAGTGCAGTACCATAATCAAGTCTAGGGGTTATGTATAACTTTTCAATTTTTTCCATCTATCTCCAATGTCTAGGGCATAACTGGAAAATGGTCCGAGTTTAATGTTTCAAAACCTAGGTATGTTGGATTGTAGTTTCTGGTACTCTCTGCATCATTTTGTCTCTTAGTTTTTTTCCCAGTTCGACATCAACTATTAAGGGCTGATAGAGATCAGTTTTTCTTCTAATTTTTTCAAGAAAAATTCAGAGGAATTTCAAGCTCACCTTCCCTAGTTTGATCCAAGCAGTTGGGCTGTAGTTTTACTGAAAACTGTGTTGCTAAATCAGCTGCGCCATTTTCAATGAAGGCTGATTTTAGGACGGATTTGGGCGTGAACTTCTACCTTAAGATCTGCATTTGTGGTATCCGTATCAAGTATACATCTCTCTTAGTTTGGTTTCAAATCTGGTCCGGTTCAATATAAGACCGATATTGAAAAGTATAGTTTTTCAAAACATAGGAAATTCGATTCACAGAAGGATTAGGAAACTTTTGAAATTTTGCCCAACCATATAACATGATTCGACCATTTATATGATGGATCCTAACCCTTTCAACGGTATTTTGGTAATTTAACACCTTTCATCATTTGGCTGAATGACCAAGAGGGTATTTGTCACAATGTAAAAATTCAGGGGTCTTTCTTACAAATTGAGTAGAGGGGGACTTTGTCACTAACCCCATAATATAGGGGGTTTTTGTAATTTATCCAAAAATTTATGGCCCTAGGGTGAGAGGTGTAGGTAATTGTCCATGTATTTTATAACTGCAGTGAAAAGTTATGATTAGTTCTAGGGTTGTAGGTAAAATCAAAATGGATATGACAAGAAATATTAAGGAACCGCTGATCGAGTTTTTGAACAACTGGGTCTGACTAGATGAAGAGAAAAAAAAACAGAACATTTCATGGTATTCCTCCAAAACGGGCAATAAAGCTTTAATGAAAAATCCTTTTTATAAAGATATTAAAGAAGACAACAAAACGACAGAGAACTCATTGACAAAGCAACGACAAGTCTGACAGCTACTGACCCCAGGAAGATTCCTCACTGAAACATAACCAGCTAACTTATTACTTATGCAACAAAATGTCAGATTGATGTAGACTATGAACCCATTCTGCCGGCGCAACTTCAAACTTCAAACCACTGGGAAGCATTTACTGCCCATCCATGCGCAAGACGATTGCTATCTTCTAACGAAAACAAATGGGATCTCTTATCTCACTATCCAGATGGCCAGATGGGCCAATCTTACTATGTTCTGAGATTGCTTCGCCCCTCAGATTGATCATTAAACAGATGAGAGAGAACCAACCTTTCTAATTGATACAAAAGTACAAATTTTTGTTTTGAGAAGCACAGACAAGTTGGTTTTGTTTAAAATAACAATTCATGTTTTTGTATTTAAAACAAAAGAAAAAGCAAATTATGAAACACAGTATGATTTATGAAAAATTATGAGAGGCCATTAGATGAAAACATGATTTTTTTCAAACCAAGAACATGCATATATATAACCCGGAACATGTTTTCTATATCTTTGTTTTAAGAATCAGTTTGTTTTCAAAATAGATGGTTTTAATTTGTTTTTAAAACTCGATCACAACAAAGAAAAACTATTCACATTAAAGAACACCCACCTAACCTGTGATGTTATATTGGAGTGAACAGGTGTACAGCTTACAATAAGAAGCTACGCAGTACCTACGTACCAGCCCAAGGAGTCAATGCCAATTACTGAATTTGTAAATCCGTGAAGCCCATAACTTTGCTTTGCTTTCGTACACAGATACGAAATACGAGCAAAAAACCCTCGAGCATCTTCAAACGAAGAAGTGACGGGCCCAATCCAATTTGTCCATGCTTGACACATTTATTCTTGCACCACCAAAGCAGTCAGCTTCCATGAAACCAGATTTTCTCCTCACATGTTCGACGAAACTCCGCATGCTGACACCAACTTGGTCAAATCGTGAAAGTGTTCCCTCTTATATCTCCGGTGTCGCGTGTGGAAGGACTTACCACTTCTATCTTGGTCAAGTGTCCAGCTCGTGATGATAAGCGTTAATCTGGCGTAACAGCCGGCTGATTCTAATTTCTTGTCTCCAGTCACAAACTTTTCTGCAGACTGTGAATGTAGAAATTTCATCACTGATCAGCAATTTGATCGTTCATTCAATTTTCCAACTCATTTTACACTTCCATTTGCATATTTGATATCTGAAGACGACAAGCCATTGCTTTTGTGTAATGGTAAAATCTCTGAGAGCAGCCACTTCGTGCAGAGAAAAAGGAAGAAAGGGCCAAAGGTCAAGTCCCCGGATAGCTGGGATTGGGTAATGGCGTTTACCTCTGCATAGTTGGCATCACCAATTGCACGTCAAAATCCTTTCATCAACTGCTTTAGAATGGCATTCTCAGTTATCCATCTAAGCAAGAAATTGTTCTGTTTACTTATGGTTCTTGTGATTCTTCTATCTCTTACCGAGAACACTCTGGCTCGTCTGTTGTCTCAGCTCAAGGTTCCGGCCACTCAACAACAGAATTCATTTGGGTTCAACTACAGAGAAATTCAGGCAATGCTTCCGAAGTATGTTCCGGTGCCGCCATCGGGGCCAAGTCCTGATCAAAATTGAGCTCAGTTCGACACAATTAGCCGTTAGACAATGGCGATATGGCATTGCTGGTTGCTTGATCCAGAAAATCAGCTATTCTGGTTCGGTGTCTTTATATCGGCTCATGTGATTCGAATCCGGCTCAAAGATTTTCTTTGTTTCATTTTCGTCATCATTATTGTGTAACCGGTAACCCAAACGGGTCAACTAGAACTGTTACTATHACCCCAACAATGAATGTTTTTATCCGTATCATTTATAACGGGATCTTCACTTCCACTGGTATTTCCAATAGGACCAAGACTGTCCATTGATTTACTTAGCCCACGCCTGTGTTCTAACTCCTCGTTAAACAACATCGAATTGAGCCACCATTTTTTCATAGAGCCTTCCTGCCCCCTATTTGAATGAAAATACAATAGATGAATAGTCATTCGATGAAAAATCATTTGAATCCACATCAATGCAAGACATGGTTTTGAGCAATGGAAATCTACTTAGCATTTTTTGCCAAAGTCTTCAGTTGGTGCCTTTTTTTTCTTTTTTTTTTTCCAATTTACATGATGTTGCTGCCAAATACGGACAACGTAATTTCTGGTGTTCGAGGCCAACGGGTCCAATCTGCTAAGAGAAAGAAGACATTAGAGGCCCCGGGAGTTATCCTAAGGGTGTAAAATCGGATAGTCAAGTTAGTCGAGAGATGTGAGGGGTCGGACCAAGCAAGAGAGGAAACTTAGAGCTTAAGTCTGCATGTGTTTACCTCAATGTGTAAGCCCAATTTATAGACGGTTGTTAGACCATGTATGTCCTTAGCTCCAATCATATTGATGTACATATACAATTATTGTAAATAAACAAAAGTACATTATTGTTTCATATTGATATTGATATGTTTTTGTGAAATTACCCCTTAAACTAGACACTTAAGAGACTCGTGTTAGTTTAGAATGTACTCAACCGTTGGATAGACTTGGGGAGTTTATCCTGCCAAGGATGAGACTGATATGCTGCTAAAGAAATTGGGGCAGCTTGTCTCAACTACTAGAGTTAGAATCAAAGCACATGTAATGTGTGTTTGAATAAGACACTGAACCCAGACCATTTTCCAGTTATGCCCTATACCTTGGAGATTGATAGACAAAACTGGAATGTTACACATAACCCCTAAACTTGATTATGGTACTACACTAGGTATTGGATTGTGTTGTCTTTGATATTCCAATCAGTGACATCCATCAAGGGTCAAAACTTGGTTATGTTAGGGCAGTATGAAAATTCACTTGAGTGGGTGATCATAATGATAGGATTGACCCCTTCGTTAGACTAAGTGAATGATAGAGCTCGTACTCTCTCTGATGAAAACCTAAACTGTGTTTGAGTTTTGGTTTTGCAATATATATATATATATATATATATATATTATGTTTTATGATAAATGTTTGCAAAAGGTTTTAATTCTCAGGATCCATCCGAGCAAAGATATATATATATATATTATGTTTTATGATAAATG
>NW_010729231.1:1395348-1409744 GCF_000365185.1 Nelumbo nucifera | reverse complement strand
GCCTATGCCTATGGTGACCTACAAAACCTTTTGATTCTATTGTAGTCATATGGAAGGAGATACAGATTGAAAGCTTTGGAAATTGAACACAAAAACACTGCCCCTCCCCTTCTGCAGTACCTCACACATTAGTATAGATCATGTGAGATGTAATCAGTGTTGTGACACAGTGATCCAAAACCAAAGAAAGAATGGTCTAAAGAGAATGTGGTTTCTGTTTTCTATTTTCTTGGCAAACAAGATGTGGTTTGAAAGGTGATACTGATAATGACCGTTCAAAATATTCAATGCAAAATTACAAACTAGCCGACTAGAAGAAGCATCTGAGAGCTATTCAAACCCTAACGAATTGAAAATAACAGGATTTGATTGACCTTAGATACCCAATAAATACAAGCCGAAAATGTTTATCTTTTGTTTTATCTGAGTGATAAATCAGCTAAGGATATATTTATAAAATTTAATCGCCAACTCTTATCGGATCCTTACTGCAACTATTTGGATTCGGCAAAAGCAACATGCTTGAAGTAAAATAGATTGCCAAGAGAGATCATTATAGTCTACTGGCATGTACCTCCAATTCTCCTTCGCCTTACAACCAGATGCAAGGTATCCTACAAGGTCCTTTTTAGTCAACGGTTCTGTAACAATTACAGCAACATCTGTAGGGGGGCTTGCAGCAACAATTGTCCGATATCTACGTTTGCCCCTCAAACCATCCAAATGCGAAATTCGTGGCACTTTCTCGGCACTCCATAACAAGGAAGAAGAACCAGTCCAGCCTTCCTTCATTTTATATGCTTTACCCCTCGAGACAATCCTATCTTCCATGTTGCCGGCCACATTATGTTCGGAACGAATGTAGCTGGATGGACTTGGCTGGGAAATAAGCGTCATCATGTGTCACTACAAATTCATGCATACAACAACACGCATACCCCTTAGCAGAAGGCGAAATTCAGCCACCACTCGTCAATTCAGATACTTGTTTGTACCATTTTAAACGTTGAGACCAATAAAAATAGGAATTGCTTAATTGATATGTTAGCTGGTAGGCCGATTTGATTCCTGCAACCACCGACTGGTTGTATCCCATAACATTCAGATCTATCAAGTATGAATTCATCCTTGATAGATCTGAAAGTCAAATGGAAGGGTTCCCTTTAACTTTGATCCTACTCTATTTAATGAGACAAAGTGTGGCATCGAGTGAATTCAAAGATTTGTCATTAAAATATTGTTTTCAAATCAATTTATATAGAGAGAAACAGAGATCGTAAAAAGAAAAAAAAAAAGGTTAGATCAGCTGTCTCTACCCGAATTAAAATCCCATAATATTGAGATGTTCCCTCTACATCAACCACTTACTCATCGTCTGAATGAGATGAGAAAGGACAGCTAAGACTTGCCTCTCTCATTGCAAAGGCATCCGGCATCAAAGACATTTTCAGTACTCTAGACTAGATATTGGAGAATATTAACAACGTTTGTGTGTCAGTTTAGCAATTCCCCCCACTCGGCCAACTTTGTTTGCTGTCGTTTCAGTTTAGCAATACAAGACCATTTCTACTAGACAAAAGATGCAGTGAAGCATGAACCATCAATGTAATTGTTCGGGTTATGGTTGAGAAGGTTTCGGACGCCATGTGTCGCCTTATCTCTTTGGCCATGTCAGTACCATGTCACCATAACAGCCTTATCTTTTCTCTTCAGCCACGTCAGCATCACGCCATGTAGAAAAGTTCGACCAAGATAGGAGATCATCATGCAGATGGGGACAACTCCGCTGGGGATTAGGTGTTATCTTGAAGACCTCAGCGGTTAATCTCATCCCGACAACCCCGAAAGCCTCATCCAATCAAGACATGGATCATCGGTTATAAAAAGGTACCTCCCGCTCAAGGTAAATGATCCAACTTTTGACTCTCATACTGTTACTCTGCTCGAACCAGCATCATTCTCTAACTGCTCAGTCCGACCGCCGACTACTTTCTATTGACTTGAGCTCGGAGTATCTATCCGGGGATAACTCCTCAGGCCTCTAATCTTTTCTTGGTTTAAGATCTCATTGCGCAGCTTGTCCTTCTACCTCGGCTTCGCCCAATTGGCAAGGATTATCTGATTGTGACCTCGGTTCAAACACTACCTCGGATCGAGCAATATCGGATTAGCGTCGTCTATGGGAAATCCACAAAAAGCCTTCCCAAAACCCTCTCTTTACCACACAATCAAGAAAGATGTCGAGAAACACCTCTAAAAGATCGACAAGTCGATCCCCATCTTAGGGATCTCGTTCTCACCGTAGCCCTCCACACCGCAAAACCCAACAATCTCAGCAGCAAGCCGCAGTCGACCATGTTCAGTTCCAAGCAATGCAAGAAAAGGTCAACAAGATCTTAACGATGATGCAATCGTTGGGGTCTACGGTGCCGCCCACTCAAACCGTCCCCCCTCTTGCCCCAACGCATACTATGGGTGATCCTCGCTCTAAGGACCCCAAAACACACCGGTCAGACAAGGACAGGGTGCGGCCTGAGCGAGAAAAGCAAGAAGTTTCAAGAAGATCGAACTCCTCGGCCCAGTCCCACAAACGCGATAACCGCAACAAAACTCATCAGTTTGCTCGGGTTCCAGCAAAAGAAAGGCTCGACAAGTGGACCCAGTAGCCAATCTCCGTTGTCGACTCCAATTCGATCAAAGATCACCCAACGGTTCCTAAAAGGGAAAAAGCTACGCCTGTCGTAGTTCCGGACAACAGGGATGTAGAAATCCAAGAACTTCATTTAAAAAGTAATAATAACAAATAAAATAATCCAAAATTATTTATAAGTAATTAAAAAAATAAAAGATAAAAACAATAAAATAATCCAAAATTATTATAAATAAGACAAATTAATCTAATAATAACAAATAAAAATGAAATTATAAATTAATAATTAATGAAAATAAAATCAATAAAAATTTATTACAAATTTATATAACATTAATAAAAATAATTCATTAATTGTTAAGTAATTTTATAATCCAATGGAATTTCATTTAAAAAGTAATAAAAAAATATAACAAAAACTACTACAAACTTATTTATAAGTAATTAAGTAGTTAATTTTTAAATTACATTTAAATTTCGTTTATAATAATAAAAATTAATAAATTCTAAATTTCACTTAAATATTAATTTTAAAACCCATGTAATAAAAACTAATAAAAGTTAATATAAACTATTAATTGTTTAATAAATTTATTAAAATTTATATAAAATTAATATTACTAATAAAATTGTTGAAACTAATAAAATATTGTTTTTTTAATTAAGAAAAATATTAATAAATTTAGTTTTACTAGAATTTATAATCATTTTAAAATAATAAAAATTAATAAAACATTAGTAAAATAAGAAAAATTATTAATTTGATAATAAATTTTTAATAATTTAATGTTTTATTGAATTTACATTTGAAAATTATTACGTTAATAAAGTTTTAAGATTATTCTGTGAAAAGTAGAGCATACTAATTTGACCACTCTCATTGGGCATTGGGGTGCAAATTGGGTTACAATCAGATAAGCTAAACATAACCTAAAAAGCAATACTTGGGTTAGGCTTAGACCGACTTGGCTCAATTGAGAATATCATAGGAATCCTTATATTTCAATAATTTATCACCTGCATCGCACGGGTTCTAACTAGTATTAATAATAACAATTTATATTTTAAAATCAACTAAAAATGAAACCGATTTTTCTACGTGGAAAATTAGTAGTTACATCGTTTGGGTCAAACAAGTGAACCCACGATACCATAATTAAATACTAAAATTTAAAATAGATAAAAATGTAAATTTTAGGTGCATATTATATATTTGTTAAATTAAACAAAAATAGGAATAATAAATAAGAAGTATTTCTATTAATGATTGAAATAGAATGCAATATTTAAAATTGATTCATAAATGAGATTTGTTCCCCCTTGAGTGGTGGATCAATGGATCAATCCATGATGTCATAGTAAAGTAATATTTTTTTCTAAAATTATAAAAAACAAAAAAAAACTAGAAAAAATGCATAAAATAGAAAAATTTACACACATCTGTAACATTATTGTATATTAATTCATATTAAAAGGACAAGTGTGATAAATAAGAATTACTTTTAATAATGATGTAATGAAATATAAAATCTAAAACCAAATGGGTAAATGTCCAAGTCAAATGGGTCAACCCATGATGTTATAATTGAATAACAAAATTTAAAAATATAGAAATACAAAAAAGAGTAGAAAATTTGGCAATATCGAATATTACAAAATACAAGTGTGGTAAATAAGAACTATTTTTATTGATGGTGAAAATGGAATACAAAAAATAAAGTTGTCTTGAAGAGGAAAATGTTTCCTATTCAAGATATGGTTCAAAAATTCAATTGTCTAGGTTAACACATGATGTCATATAATTAAATAATAAAAATTTTAAAATAGATACAATTACTAAAAGCTATAAAAACAGAAAAATTATAGAAAATTAAGAGACATCCTTGATATTTTACATTCATCACATTATATTAAAAAGAATATTTTTATTCATAAAGAAATTGGAGTAAAATTTTTAAATTTTACTCAAAAATAAATATGCTTTTTGTATTATGTGAAATGGGACATCTCATAATATCAATAATCAAAAAATAAAATTTTAAAATTAGATGAAAATATAACATATTATATAAGAAATTTTAAAATATTAGACATATTTATGAAGTTATTATTTTTATTGTAATATATATATATATATGTACGTATGTATGTATGTATATATGTATGTATGAATTTGCATCATTAGGCTCCAAGTGCAAATGTCAATTCAGTGCATATATGAACTTTGGTTCAAATTTGTCAGTGTTTGTTAAGAAAGCATTTAATATAATGAAAATGACAGTTTTCACAAATTTCAAGGCGTGTTTGCATCCAAAATGAGAGCAGAGTTTGCATCCAAAAACTTAAAAACGTATAGCTCAGTTTGGAAAAAGTACAAATACAAATATGTACAGTACAAATACATATAAAATAATATAAAATGCAAGGTTTTGTGCTCTACAAATTTGTATTTGTACTCCTTCCAAACTGAGCCTATATTTCAAATGGATGCAAACTTTGCACTCAAATGTTAAAACTTAAAAAGATATATTTCAATCTTGGGATTCATGTTTGCACCCATTACAACTTGTTAAGAAACTTGGGCAAGGGTGTTTTAGACCTTTCATCATCTTTTTTATTAGGGTGCCCAAGTATGGGCTTTCTTGTAATTTTTCTTCAAAGTATAAAAGGCATTTTTGAGGGTGTGAACAATAACACACATTCCTTTCTTTGATACATCCTTCTCTTCTTCTTCTTCTTTAACAACAACAACAACTGGGTATCAAAGCAAGGTAAAGGCTCTTGGGAACCCTTTTTCCACTGATCCTCTCCTATGAGATGACTTACTAATGTTAGACCCTTCTTCTTCTTCTTCTTCTTCTTCTTCTTCTACAACAACAAAAACAACAACTGGGTATTAAAGCAAGGTAAAGGCTCTTGGGAACCCTTCTAACATTGATCCTCCTAGGAGATGACCTACTAACGTTAGACCGTCGTTGGATGACAACAGCAGCCCATATAGGTGACAACAACAGTCAATGAATCTTGCATGGTTTGATTCACCTTGATTTTAGAAGTTTTTTGTATGACTCTGGTTGTTGTTTGAAGCTTCAATGATTTTTTGTGGATTTTTCAAGGAGAAAATCATAAAAACTCCAAATCTGATGTCGAGCCTCATACAATGAGTTTAATGGGGTTGTTTACTACAAAACCTAGACCATTTAGGTTGTTTTGCATGTTGGGTGAAGGGAAGTGGTCCTGTAATTTTCTAAGCCCTATACAATTTTTGGGAGATTTTTTTCTCCTTCTATTTTGCTAACCACCTAGTTTTTTGGCCTCCTTATGTCTCTTAACCATACGGTGACCTATTTTCTTTGCTCTTTAACTTTGGTTGAGTATTAAAGGTCTTTTTGGTTGACAAGGAAGTGGCTTGATTGAATATGGAAGCACCCAAGGATGTACAAATGGTTCCTAGTGTACTCCTAGGAAATATAAATATCTCCAGTATTATGACAAAGACTATTAAACTTGATGGAACAAACTTTCTAGTGTGGTCCCAATCAGCAAGGTTTATCATCACAAGAAGAGGTAAATTGGGATTCAGTATAGGAAAAAGTGAAGCCATATCCTGAAGATTAGAAATTTGCAAAATGAGAGCAAGATAAATCCCTTGTAATGTCATGGTTGATTTGCTCAATGAAACTTCATATTGCCCAAAATTACATGTTTCTTACAAGTGCTAAAGATATTTCAGATAGGATTATTGTCATCTATTCCCATGTTATATTGCTAGAGTGTACTAGCTACATCCTCAATGTCAGCATTGTCTCTCTTACTTCTACTTACTCCCTTATACAAGGGGAGGAGAGTCGAAGGGCCGCCATGATGCAACCTCCTGTGACTGATCACTCTACCTTTATGTCATCTTGACCCAAGCATAATACCAATAAGCATCCTGTTACTGAGAAGGTTGAAGATGTTATTTGTTATTATTGCAAGAAGCCAAAACATACTAAGGAAAGGTGTTGGAAAATCTATCCTCATTTAAAACTGAAAAAATTCAAAACATGGAAAAAGGGCAATACTCACTTGGCTACAATTGGTAATGATGTTTAGTCTTCCGATTCTCCTGACTCCTGTGATGTAATGAATAAACTCTGAAGTATCTTGTTGTAGATGGAAAAGGGTGGTACACCCACCTCATTTGGTTCTGAACCTATTAATCCATCTAGTTCATATGCTAAAATAGGTACTAGCTTGTTCCACATCTTTTATACCATGGATTGTAGATTCTGGGGTTATTGTCCATATAACTGGTATGCCTTCACATTTTGGTTCATATAAGTTAATCCCAAGTAAGGGTAAGATTACTATTTCTGATGGATCTTTGATCCCTATCTTAGGTCAAGGTGAAGTGAAACTCATCCATAACATTTCTCTTGTATTTGTTCTTCATTTACCTTAATTACATAAATTTGTTGTCTATTAGTTCCCTTACAAAGTCTCATAATTGATTTGTGACCTTTTTTTTCTACCAATTGTGCTTTTTAGAACCTAAGCATGAGAAAGATGATTAGAAGTGAGCATGAAATTGTGCTTTTTCTACCCATTGTGCTTTTTTCTACCCATTGTGGTTTTTATTTCTGTAAAACTTTTGTTTCCAAACTTGTTTAACTTAGAGTCAAAACTGAACTTTGAATGTGAAGTTTGTCATTTGTCTAAACAATGTAAAACCACATATTTTATAAGTAATAAAATAAGTTATATTGCTTTCCATTTTATTCATATTGATGTTTGGGGCCCATATGCTATCCCTTGCATGAGTGGATATAAATATTTCATATTCTTCATTGATGACTATAATCGGTATACATGGCTTTACTTTATGAAGAGTCGGGATGAAGTTCCTATGGTTGTTAAAAATTTCATGAATATACAATTTGAAAAAAGAGTTAAGATAATAAAATCTGACAATGCCAATGAATACTTTGAAAACCATTTGTGTGGGTTTCATGAAAATTGAAGAATTATTTAACAAAGTTCATGCAGTCATACACCACAACAAAATGGGGTTGTCGAAAAGAAGAACGGGCATAGTGTTGAAGTTGTTCGAGGTTTATTATTTCAAACTCATGTTCCCACCCGGTTTTGGGGTGATGTTGTTGAGACAGTTGTGTATCTCAGTAATAAGCTTTCCATTAAGGGTCCTTAATCTTTTCGTCTCTTCATCAACTTCCCTTCCCTAATGAGCCCTTATTTACTTTACCCCTCAAGATCTTCGGTTGTGTTTGTTTTGTTCATGATATGAGTCCTATCCAACATAAATGATTCTAAATCAATTAAATGTGTTTTCCTTTGTTACTTTTTAATCCTGAAAGGCTATAGATTTTTTTATCCTCTCTCTAGCAACATATATGTTTCTTAGGATGTTAACTATTTAAAATCATCTTTGTTCTAATCATCCCATCATTCTCTTCAGGGAGAGAATGCAAGTGAAGATTGGACTCCTTTTGTCTTCCTATTCTTGTCATTGTTTCTCCTTCTCCTCCCTCTCTTCCTTGTAACGATGGTATTCTTTTTTCTCCTCCTCCTATATATCGGCCTCGGTTTTAACAGCAATTTTTCATTAGGTGCAATAAGAGGGTAACTCTTGAAGCTGAATGCCCATCACTATTAGATCTTCCAAACTCAAGTACTCTTGAACCACTTAATAATTTTGTTATTGATCATGATTTTGATCTTCCTATTACCATTCGAAAGGAAAGTGGATATGCAGCAAGTATCATTTTACTAACTATGTGTTGATGCTCTTTCACCTTCATATTGTGCCTATATTTTTACAATTTCTTTTGTTTCCATCCCTCACGGTGTTGTAGAGACAATGCATTTCCCTCGTAGGAAGGAAACTTTGAACTAAGAGATGGAGGCCCTAATAAAGAACCAGACTTAGGAGACTTTCCTTGTCCTAGGAATAAGATTCCTATCAGATGTAAGTGGGTTTACACTATTAAGCACAATGCAAATGTCTCAATTGAGAGGTACAAGGTTCAACTTGTGGCCAAAGGATACACTTAGGCTTATGGCATTGATTATATAAAAACCTTTGCTTTAATTGCTAAAATGAAATCTATTCATGTGATTATGTCTTTTGCTGCCTACTATTCTTAGCATTTATATCAAATGGATATAAAGAATGTCTTCCTTAAAGGGGATTGCAAGAAGAAATTTATATGGACTTACCACCTAGGGTAAGTTTTCATAATAATGAAGGACAAGTTTGTTGCTTAAAAAAGTCCTTCTATGGGCTCAAGAAATCCCCTAGAGCCTTTTTTGACAAATTTAAAAATGCTATCTTAAATATTGGGTTTTCTCAATCTCAAGTAGATCACACCTTGTTCATAAGAAAGGTTAATGGTAGAGTAACAATGTTAATAGTATATGTTGATGACATTATTATGACTAGCAATGACATCACAGGTATCTTTTAGTTAAAATCCTTTTTTGCTTCAGAATTTTAAATAAAGAATCTTGGTGATCTCAAATACTTTATTGGCATTGGAGTTGCAAGAACTAGGAAGGTAATTATTTTCTTTTTTTTTGTCACAAATGAAGTATGTTATTGACTTGTTCCATGAAGTTGGGAATTTGGGGTGTAAGCCTGTAAAAACTCCAATTGGTTCCAACCACAAGTTGAATGCGGAAGTTGGGGTCTAAGCCTGTAAAATCTCTAATTAATCCCTACCACAAGTTGAGTGCTAGTAGAGGAGAAGTTCTTCTAGAAAAAGAGATATATTAGAGATTGGTGGATTGTCTCCTATATTTTTGTTTTAACTCTTATGTTGTTGGAGTGGTTAACCAATATATGTATGAACCTAGAATACCTCATGTGCGAGTAGTCAATAGAATTTTAGTTTATCTGAAAGGATGCCCTAGTAAATGGATATTGTGCTCCAATCATGGTCATCTAAAGATTGAGGCTTACACAAATGTTGAATAAACAGGGCCCATTGGTGATAGAAGAACCACATTTGGTTATTGTACCTTAGTTGGAGGAAATATGATTTCTTAGAGAATTAAGAAACAATCTATTGTTGCTCATTCCATTGCTAAGTTAGAGTACTAGGTGATGGCTTATGGAGTGTTTAAACTACTTTGGTTGAAGACCTTATTAACTGAAATGGACATCCAAGCAAATACTCTAATGATATTGTATTGTGACAATCAAGCACCCATAAATATTGTTCACAATCTTGTTCAACATGATCGTATAAAGCATATTAAAGTGAATAGACAATTTATTAGAGAATGGATTGTTAGCGGAGAGATTTGCCTTCTATTTGTAAGGTCGGAAAACTAACTAGCTGATTGCCTCACTAAGGGTGTTCACCATCTAAAGTTTGCCAAAAATTTTGTCATGCTAGAAATGATTAACCTATATGCTCAACTTAAGGGGGAGTGTTGAGAAACTTGGACAAGGGTGTTTTAGTCTTTTCATCATGTTTTTTATTTGGGCGCTGATGAGGGCGGATTTGGCCCTCTAGTGAAATTGTGACACCTGGCACCTCATGCAAACCGAGTGCAGCCTCTTGACAACTGGGCAGCTCGGGAAGATCGAGCAACTCGACAGATCTTGCCATAGCTTGCCACTTACAGACAGCTCGGCATGGTTCGCCATAGGCAGCTCGGCGGAGCTCGCCACAAGCAGCTCGGCATAGCTCGGGGAGCTCGGTATAGCTAGGCTCAGCTCGCCACAGGCAGCTGGCCACTCCGCAGGCAGCCTGGCGTCTTACTAAGAGCTCGCCACTTTGGGGCAGCTCGGCACTTACTGGTAGCTCGGCATAGGCAGCTCGCCACATGAAGCTGGCCGCTCCGCAGGCAGCCTGGCGTCTTACGAAGAGCTCGCCACTGAGGGGCAGCTCGGCACTTACAGGTAGCTCGGCACTTAGGGGCAGCTCGGCGTATCGCAGGAAGATCTCCTGCCTGACAACTGTACCTGGCAGATTCGAAGACCTGTGCCCACGTCTCTCGCTAGGTGGCGCCGTGCCTGCCAGCCCTGAGAGTTGTCCCTTGACTGGCAGAGCCGTACTCTGCAGCAGCCGCCTGCACCCGCCACATCAGCTCTGGTAGTAACGGCTGCGGCAGAGAGACAGAGGCGGTTATGCCTGATTTGACAGGACACCACTATATAAGGACTCTGACCCCAAAGACAAGGGGGAGAGAATGAAAAATGGAGGTAATCCCTGCTCTCTAGCTCTCTCATTTCTCTCCCAGCTCCCTACAATCAGAATGCTAACTTAGGCATCGGAGAGTCCCTGCCGGGAAAATACCCTCGGGTCCTCTGATTCTGTTCTCGCAGGTAGCTCGTCACTAGGTAGCTCGTCACCACCAGGGAGCTCGTCACCAGGTAGCTCACCACCAGGGAGCTCGTCACCTGGGAGCTCGTCACTAGGTAGCTCACCACCAGGGAGCTCGTCACCAAGTAGCTTGTCACTAGGGAGCTCGTCACCAGGTAGCTCACCACCAGAGAGCTCATCACCAGGGAGCTCGTCACCAGGGATCTCGTCGCCAGGTCGCTCGTCACCAGGGAGCTCGTCACCATGTAGCTCACCACCAGGGAGCTCGTCACCAGGTAGCTCACCACCAAGGAGCTCGTCACCAGGTAACTCTCACCAAGTAGCTCGTCACCAGGGAGCTCGTCACCAGGTAGCTCACCACCAAGGAGCTCGTCACCAGGTAACTCACCACCAGGGAGCTCCACCATCCTCTCCTGGGAGCAGGTCAAATGGCGAGGCACTTAGCCAAAAAAAATTGATACATCACAAAAATTGGTACGTGACCAGAAACGATTACATCAATTGGCGTCGTCTGTGGAAAACACTTCGAAAAGACTTTCTCTAAGTCTTTATAGCTCTTCCTTCCTTGAAAACTCAACACTCATGGCGTCCTCAAGCAACATTGGACGAAGCATGGAGATGGATAACTCCAGGGAATAGCCCCAGCTTCCTACTGTCTGCATCGGACAGTTTACCGTCCCCCTCTCGGCAGACGGGATCCCTAGTTTGAACATGCCTCTGACAGGGGCACCCGCCGTTGCTCAACTCCCTACCGCAGTCGAAGCAACCTTCACCGAACCATCGGTTGTGCCCCCAGCGGCCAGCCCGAACCAACTGGAAGACTTGATGCAGTGCATGCGGGCCATGCAGGCTCAAATGCAGCAGTTCCAACAGTTTCAGCTCTATCAGCAACATGTGCTACACCAGGTCTCCCAGTACCAGTACCAGCAGCAATTTCCTCAGTTGCCTCAACCCCAGCTTCAGTAGTCGCGACTCCCTCCTCGGCATCCAGCCTCGCAGCGAGCTAGGTCTCGTCGTCAGGAGGAGCACCTTTCTCACCAAGGAGAGGCCCCCTAGAACCCTCCTAGGAGCCGGGCTTCCTCCCGCGACGGACAAGAAAGGCCGGTCACTCTGGTCTCACCACAAGCCATTAGGACGGAAGCACCTCAGCTCGCCAGGTCCACGTCGCCTTAGCCCTCCAAGCCCGATACCCCATTCCTGGAGAACCGGTTTGAGATTCTGGCCGCAGACCCCTCTGTCCGCAGTCATCACCAGCGACCTAAGCTACCTCCTGCACACACCATCCCGGACAACACAGAGGTGAGTAGTACAAACGTCGAGCCCACCAAGAAGCAGAGACGCCGCCGCCGAGCTCGCTGGTCTGCCACCCACGACCTCGGAGGCAAAGAAGAGGTAAGCTCGGGCGAAGTCAAGGCTCCCCTCCTTTTAATTCAATCTCCCCTATCTCCCGAGCTCCTGGCAGTCCCAATGCCTAAAGATTTCAAGCTCCCTTCTCTTGACAAGTACGACGAGTCGTTCGACCCAAATGATCACGTAGATGCCTTCTAGTCGCAGATGCACCTGGCAAGAGGCAGTGAGCCGTGCATGTGCATGGCCTTCTCCACCACTTTCAGAGGAGTAGCCTGCACATGGTACCGGAACCTGGCACCCGGATCAATAAGAAGTTGGGCGTAGTTCGCGCAAGCCTTCACGTCTCACTTCATTACCAGCAAGCGGTGCCCGTGGACTGAAGAAAGCCTCCTCAACATAGTGCAAAGAGAGGGAGAATCCATCCGGAGCTATGTCAAGCGGTTCAACGATGCTTGCATGCAGATACCACGCATGGACCCCGCCGTACGCCTCGCAGCAACCATGAAAGGCGTGATGCATAAAGAGTTCAAATGGCACATGGTTGTCAACCGACCGGCGACCATAACCGAATTTCTCAAGCTCGCGGACAGGTTCATGGACACCGAAGAGGAGATCAACCAGAAGGGCGAGGGCGCGCCCGAAAAGAGGAAGAGGGAAGGAGAGCCTTCCAGTCAAGGGGACAGCCGAAAGAAAAGGGATGCAGCTTGGGGGGCAAAGCCGGGTCAGTCGTTCCAAGCTCCAGTAGCGGACCGAACTGATTACACCCCATTGAAGGCGAAGCAGGCCGAAATCCTGATGACAAACAAGGATGCCCCGTATGTGAAGTGGCCACCCTGTTTGAGGGGAAATCCCAATGAGAGAAATAAGAATCTGTATTGTAGTTTTCACAAAGATCACGATCATAGTACCGAAAATTGTAAAAACCTCCGTGACGAGATTGAAGAGCTCATCCGTCACGGATATTTAAGGAACTTTGTACAAAATAATAATAATAATAATAATAATAGTAATAAAACATGTCAGCAAGGGGAGCACGGTAAGGAGGCTCCCAAGTCCAACAGCAGGCCGGCCGAAAAGTCACAAAGGCAGCCCCCGGAGGAGAGGCCAGTTCGGGGCACCATCCACGTGATAGTGGGAGGTTCGGTCATGCTGCGTTCGACCAACTTCAGTTGTAGAGAAGTGACTTGAAGCCCGCGGACACTCCTCTGGTAGGCTTCAGCGGAGAAGAAGTCCGGCCCCTTGGGAAAATAACAGTACCTGTGGAAGTCGGCACATGGCCCTACATAGTCAGACTCAGCCACGACTTCCTGGTGGTCGTGACCCCCTCCCCCTACAATGCCATAATAGGTCGGCCGATCACCCATGTCCTACGGGCGGTGGTCTCCACTTACCATTTGGCTATGAAGTTCCCAACAGACATCGGTGTGGGGGTAGCACGGGGCAATCAGCTCGAGTCCCGCAAGTGCTATGTCGCCGCCCTGAAGGGAAAGACCAAGGTGAAGGGGATGAGAGAGCCATCGTATGGACGCCCAAATTTTGCAGAATAAAGAGGCGAATTTCAAAAATTTTTCTCTCCCTTCAACTGGGAATCTTATTCTCTATTTAGAAAATCATATTTTCAAGGATCAATCTTGAACCATAAACTGAACCAAATCTGAACCAAAGGGAGTAGGAGAGGATTATACCTGATACGGAGAAATAGTATCTCCCAATGAAGGTGTTCATGCCCAAGGAAGGATCCAAAAACTGCTCCCACTGAAGATGGCGTAGTGTAGGATGGAGCAGAATCAGTAGTGTTCTTCTCCATGAACTCTGTCCTTCGCAAGAAACAGCAGGATGGCATGTGAGCATAGCTTCCTTTCAATTCTTTCACAAAGAGCTTATGTCAAGATCGAATCTTAACTTCTCCCACAGAGTAGGAGATCGAACTGGATGTCTGGCGGCTGCAGGAAGGAGGCGGCAAGAAAGATCTTTGCAGGGATTGCAGAAATCTTTCTTCTGTGATTTCAGCTCTGAAGAGGATGTGAATAATTTGTCTTCTAAAGGCTGCCGCCCCTTCCTTC
>NW_010729231.1:1330726-1354659 GCF_000365185.1 Nelumbo nucifera | reverse complement strand
CAAAGGGAGAGTTCGGGCTCCTCATAGGGAGTTCGAGCTCTTAGTAGGGAGTTCGAGCTCTTAGTAGGGAGGTCGTGCTCCTCGTAGGGAGTTCGGGCTCCTCGAAGGGAGTTCGGTCTCCTCGATAGGAGTTTTGACTGCTAGTTTCTTCCCTTTGGTGTTTGCACCCTGGGTACGTTGCTTTAAGTGCCGAACTACTTGTTTTTTGCCACATGGCGTGATTGCGAGGTCGGGCCAAATCTTCCTTCATCAGGACCCATTACCAAGAATGTGAGTAAGCATGTAAAAATGATATATAAAATAAAGATCTATATCTATATCTATAGTATTATAGAAAGTATGAATAGAGTCCTGTGCTTTTGGAATTTTTTTTTACTAAAAGAGCTTTTTTTTTTTTAAATATGGTCCCTTTTTAACTGTATTGCGAAACTAAAAATGTAATTTGAATATTATTATAAAATCTATACAATTATATTTTATTAAGTCCTACATTTAAGGTATTAACTCCCATTCTCCCTCATTGAATTATATATTTAAGGCATTTTTATTTCACATCATTAAATTTTACTAATTAAATAAATACATAACAATTTCAATAGTTAAATGGTAGTGGTAAGAAGTTCAGCCATTGTGGGTCAAAATGGGCTAATCCATTATGCCATAGTTAAACCATAAAAAATAAAAAATAAATAAAATACAAAAGTATAAAAATAAAAAAAAAAATCTAGAAAATTTTGTGCACATTTGTGATAAATAAAATATTTTTTTCAATGATAAAAATGGAATATAAAATTTAAAACCAACAAGAAATGAAACCATTTTCCAGTTCTCCCTCATTAAATCTCATATATAAGGTAGTAACTCTCATTAAGGTATATTTGTTTCTCATCATTAAATTCTACTAATTATATCTATAACATTAATTTTAGTAGTATAAAATCAGTATTTTGAAAAGTAACCAAGAAAAAAACCTTTGTCTTCCTTCCTAGTGTGGATAATCAATTCAATCATTTGAGCCAAATGGATATAGATATCGATAAAAAACAAAAATATAGAAAAAAAAAGAGATTTGGGTATATCTCTAATGTAGTGCATTCATTATACTAAAAAAATAAGTATGATATATAAAATGTATTTTTTTATTAATGATATAATACAAAATTTGAAATCAACCAAGAATTGAAATAACGTCACACTCAAATAATAAATTTTTAAAAATAAAAATACAAAGAATCATAAAAAAATATAGACAAATTGTAGAAAATTTTAGACATATGTCTATTGTTATATATTTGTAAAAAATAAAAAATAGTTATATCTTTAATATTGTATATACATTGTGTTAAACAAAAATAAGTGCTATACAT
The DNA here is from genome assembly GCF_000365185.1 of Nelumbo nucifera. The sequence goes on along the minus strand of NW_010729231.1, from coordinate 1,353,292 downwards.
AAAATGTAATTTTAGTAACTAGGCAAATGGAATACAATATTTAAAATCAGCCAAGAAATATAACAATTTTCCACTTTGGGTGATGGGTTAGTGGCTTTGATCAAATGGATCATTGTGATAGTCGAACAATAAAATTTTAAGAATAGAAAAATACAAACAATCACAAAAATATAAAAGTTATAGAAAATTTTGTACATATCAATAATATTATATATTTGTCAACAAAAATTTCGCATATACAAGAAAAATGAAGACAAATTCAAATAATTTGATTTTCCTTTTAATTTAAAGTAATTTGATACAAACTCTTTGTATTTGAAACTCTTAGAAAATAGATACTATCTCTGATTCTCTCTTGATGATGCATTTCTTGCAACTTGAAAAATTGTATTAGAGTTAAAGTTGAGAGTGAGACAACGTGCTCCCATGCTACAGAAAATGATGGAGACCGCTTCCTTTCAATTGGACTTTGAAAGCTTAATCAAAAGAAGAATTCTACAAGATTCCAAGAGTGCTATGGCTTTACTCTAAAGAAAATGGTGTATGTGCTTCCTCCTTCTCCAAGAATTTAATGGCAACCCCTATTTATAGATTTTTTAGTTTAATCTCTTCATCCCCTTGATTGAGAATTTGATTGGTTCTTCTTACCCTTTTTAAATAGTAAAATATTGCAATTACCACCATTTTTGAAGAGAATAATTTCAATCATTGACTAATTTCCCATCTATAGGAAGATGCGCCTTGATTGACTAGAGATGTGATTAGTTGTAGTTACCTTTTATAAAGAAGAAGATTGGCAATTTGTGATTTTCAATCAATTATTCTCTCTTCAATCATTAACTAGGTTTCCATCTTTAAGACTTGATATGACCTCTGATTGGATTATTTTCATATGCAAAATCAAAGCCCGAATGCTAAGGCCCATGCACATATTTGAGAGTATGGATCGAGGCCCAAATAAAAGGACCTACACTAAGAGCCATGAGCAAATTTAAACTTATGGGGTTAGGGACCATTAAGAAGGCAATGAAAATTTTAATGATTACAATTAGAAGGACCTACACTCACAGACAATTGTTGTATAATATGTTGGAATTTTGTATGCAATGAGTTCCATGATGGCAACCTGATATTTGTAGGAAATAACCCCATTGGGAATTTTCATGGTGCGGACCAACCTACTACATATATGGGTTTTACATGTACTTAAATTTATGCCCAATGCCAAAAACAGCACAACCAACACTTCATCAAAACATTTAGCTTCGTTGCAACATGATATGAAAATTTGCATGCTTTGGCCTTCTCATGCGAGGCCCTATGTCTTTTTCCACACGTGTACACGATTGACGTCGTTTCCCTTCTTTTCCGATGGCATCTCTCTCTTCTCTCTCTTCCTCCATTACTTTTCATCGTTACCAAATTTGCATGCTTTGGCCTTCTCATGCGAGGCCCTATGTCTTTTTCCACACGTGTACACGATTGACGTCGTTTCCCTTCTTTTCCGATGGCATCTCTCTCTTCTCTCTCTTCCTCCATTACTTTTCATCGTTACCAACTGACCAAATTGACCGAAATCATAGAGGAGAAAAATACTATTCATCATCTCCCTCTCTTCAAAACACAGCGGCGGAACTATGAGATCTCTCCCCTCTCCGATTTCTCTTTATTTCTCACTCCCTCTTTCTTCCTTTCATCCTCTTCTTCCCTTTTTGTTCTTCTTCTCCCTCCAGGTTCCCTTCCTCTGTTCCTCCCCTCGATTTCCGATGCAACTGTTAGCAATGATGATCTTTCTCCAATTCTCTCTCTCTCATTCTCCCGGATCAACCTAATCCACCGATCGCCTAGATCACCGAAAAGATAGTTGTTCATCTTTCTCTTCGTCTCAACAGAGGCGGCAAGCAGCGATAGACTCCTCCCCTCTCCGATCTCTCTCTTGCTATCTCGTTTCCTTTCCTCCACTTTGCTTTTCTCATTCCCCCATCGTCTCTATCTCATTTCTCGTGCCCTCCTCTATTTTGTTGCTAGAGCTAAACAAGCTAGGACATCATATTCAAACCAATGATGAAGGATCCTATCCCGTTTGTATGATATAGTTAGAAGCCCCACTTACATCAATCAACGTCGAAGTAAGAGACCTAGAATACCATCGTCGGCACAAGAACATTCAAAAATCATTAGAACGCATCGGCCATTGCTTCTCTCTTCTGTTGCAGAGTAGTTCCCGATTATAGGCCACATCGCAAATAAGTCCCCTGTTCAAGCAATCGATTTTAGGCCATACAGTCCAGGTAAGGCCCGTTCATGCTTTCTTTTTCTCTATATCTGGATCTTTTTTTTTTTTTTCTTTCTTTCTTGTTTTACTTGGATTTCTCCATATTTGTAGTTGGGAGGAGAGAGATCAAGCTTATTCAGCTCTTGTAAACTCTTAATACCAACCCAGATATGCTAATCCTCCTTTTCTTTTGTAGGATTTGGATCATTGTGTAAATTTTTAGTTGAATCAAGCAGCTATATTAGAAACTAAATCGATTCTTTTTTTTTTGTTTTTAAAGATTGCAGTATGTTTTCCAGCTTAATGAGATGATGTTGATAATGTTGTTAATTCTCCTCTGGTGTTCTAAGCTTAGATTTCTCTGTGATAGGGTGTTCATTGAAAGCTTGAAATCATGATATATCAGTTTATTCTTCTCTATTGTCCAAATGATTTGATTTGATTCAATGCCTTGATTAAGACTTGTTTTATCATAATACGTGTTCCCTGCCTTCAATTGGTAATGTCTATATGGTGGCCAATTAGTGTGAGATTTTCAGTTTTTGTAGCTCATAGTCTAAGTAGAGCATATTTGAATATATGAATACATCCTCTTAAAAATAATATAATAATAAATAATAATAAGTAGTTAGGTGGGTTTATTTTATGCTGATCTATTCCTGTGCTTTGTTCCTATTCGTGCTTGTGCTTATATAGGATCCCATGTGGGCCCCACCTATCGGACCCGGGATAGGAGTGCTTAACTCCTTCCCTCTCCCATCCAAGTCTTACCTGGACTAGTTTAGTCGATGCCTCGGGCTCTGGAGTTACTATTGAACCAAAATGAGTTTTGATGCGATTCCCTCTTACAACAAATCTTAAAACTGTGCCACTTACCATCTTGATTTCATGTTAAAATAAGTAATCTTTATAGGGAAGGGATCTGCCATTTACTTCATTATTATCAGAGGTAATGTCTTTCTCTTTCATCATACCTTTGTTCATTACCATCTCCATTATCATGATTCCTTGTCACTGTCCCCATTTTTCAGACACCTATTCCTTGGTTATCACCATTATTGTCCTACTACAATGGTTTTTTAAAGGATTTCTCCAATTCAAAGGGAAATTTATTACTATCTTGGAGGATCAAGATGATGCAGTGATAGAAGGAACTACATTGACTGTATACCTTCCTACTATTGGACCTCTTGCCTCTAAGTGGACATTAATTGATAAGCTTGATCATTTATCTCATTGGTGTGACGAATGCAGAAAGGAGTTGAGTGGTTTTCATAATATAGGGGGAACTTAGGTTCACAAAAGGTCACAATTCTTCAATCCAACCATCATTTTGAGGATTCTGACTCTCAATCATTTCAACTCTTCGATCACTACATTCATGTTGGAGAAACTCATTAGGGGACTGCATTATAAAATAAAAGTGACATTTATACATTAAAGGATATTGGGAATGGCTAGAATATGCTCTTAGTCGAAACCACAATGTGCTTGAGAAGGCTAATATTTACAATGCTATTTATGCTTCTCTTTTCACATATGACCACAATCCTAATGATCATATGTGCCTTTTGTGAATCACGGTGCTCTACCACAAACACCCATCACACTCCTTTAGGAGAGTTATCCATTTCACTTTGGGATTTGCATATGATTGGTGAACTTCCCATTAGGGGTTATTTTTATGATTAGGTGGTTCTTAGGGGAGGTCTTGATTCCTTAAGAGTTGTAAGTACTTTTTCCTTGCATTTCATCATCTAAAAGAGAAAGCCGGTGGTGAATATGTTGTGAGCATAACAAATTGGGTGAAGTATGGGTTTAAGGGTCCGTTTAGGTATAGAAAGCCACCCTCCAGGAATGCAAAGAGAGAAAGGTAGGCAGAGATAACCTATAATCTCTTGGGAAAAATGACCCTCCCTCCAAACGATCATCGGAGGAAGAATAAGTCTTTGACGATTTAAGGGTTGATGACGAGATCAAAGAGGAGGTCTATTTAGTTGCATTCCTTTCTTGTTGGTTATATTCATTTATTCTTCCTCACAATGATGCCTTTTGTTCGACTAGGGATATTCAACACTGCTGGCATGATGTTGTGTGGCACCCATTTTTCCTTTTTGTTCATGTTCTTTCTAGTATTTATAGAGGAATGAATAAAGTTACCTCCTCTATAGACCCAGGTGGATGTAGAGCTGCTTTTCCTATTCATTATGTGTATAAATAGTTGGAGAGTACTTTAGGGCCTACTATGAGTCTCCTTATTCAAGCACCCCTCATATGACTAAATTTGCTGGGGAAGGGATGGCAAAACATTTTAATGAATTGGATGCACGTGCCTTATTTAGACTTGACAAATACATTGCTTGGCATTGCACAAAGATAATCAATAGCTTCATGGGTATTATCTTGAATACTTGATTAGTCTCAAGTCAAGTTATCTCACCTTCTGGTGTAAGAACTCATACGTAGTAGAGCCATATAGTCCTCATAGGTTTACCAAATAATTTGGGTACACTCAAGATGTTCCCAAAAAGATTATTGAGGATTTGTGCTCATGTGACTTGAAACAAGCACTTGGGCTCTAGGGGTCTTACCTTAAATATAATATGAAGGAGGTGATAGTTGTTGCATGCTCTTACCTTAAGGAGGGTCCTCTCACTATGAGGTACTATTGCAAATGGTGGCTTAACAAAACCCCGTGATTACTTTGCCCTAAGAGTTTAGACCCTTTCTGAGAGTGTCGACCCTAATTTTTGACTTCCTTAACAATTTTGACTACAAAAAGGCTAGAATTTGCAAGCCTAATTCCAAATAAGGAAATTTCATTAGAAATGAGGCTAATGAGAGTGCCAATGAAACACATATTACAAATAGGGATGGTCAACAAACTCCACTTCATTTCCCATGACAGGCATTGATCTGAACTTGCTAATGATAAGAGGGATGTCATTGGAGCGATAGATGATAATATGGAATACATAGCATATTTTAATGAATTGGATGATGGTAATGATGGGGATCAAGACAGATGTTAGAAATGCTTTAAGTGTGGTCCTAGGGCGTCACTTGATAAAAGAGAAAGTGCTACCATTGAAAGACTTATAAAACCTAAGGAAGTTCCTAACACTACAAGAAAATAGGCCTATAGCTACAGCCAAATCCGTAGCTATAGGTCTATAGCTACGGGCTGGCTACGGTCAAGAAACAGTAGCTACAGTCGCGGTGGCTATAGGCAATAGCTACGGCTGAACGAATCTGTAGCTAGAACTAACCTATAACTACGGTTTGTCTGTGGCTAAAGCCTAATCTAAATAATTATATATGCATTTGTAGCTATGGTTTTTAAGTTATCCGTAGCTACAAACTGACTTTCTAGCTACAGTTTGTGATGTCCGTAGCTACAAAATTTGGATTTATAGCTATGATTTAAATAGTCGTAGCAAAAGAATATCAATCTATAACTATGGATATTAACTGACCGTAGCTAAAAAAAATTAACCTATAGCTACGGTTCATGTTGTCAGTAGCAAAAGAACAACAATCTATAGCTACGGATGTGAATTGTTGGTAGCTAGAAAAAATAAATCTATAGCTACGGTTTACATTGACTGTAGCTAAAAATATAAACCTATAACTACTCTTTGGTTAATGACTAGATCCTAAAATTTTTTCATTATTTTTTGAAGCCTTGTTTCCTGTATTGAATACAAGCACAACTAATTCATAATATAAGATGAAACTTGAATTTAAAATTTCATTAAAAGATTATATAATAAACAAATGAATTATATCTCAAGGTGCTTTAACATCCATGTGCTTGCTACAAATTCAAGGTTCTTGAATACATGAAACTCAAACCAAAAAAAAAAACTTGGTGTGTAAAATTTGATCAAATGTCTCTGCGAAGTATCCTCCTTTACCATGTTCAACCTATAAGAAAATAATAGAAAATAAGTTAGAAATCACATTTTTGGGGATATAAAATCATGTATGAAAATTTAATTAATTATGCAATATAAACTTGCCTACTTTACAAGCCTAATGTTAAACAAATGACAAATGTAAGGATTGAGATCAAAATTGAGACGAGGCTTAGGATTTTTTTTTTTGCAATTATGCATATCTAAGAACATGACTGTAAAAATACCTTGGGGGTGAGGGCTCCAAGCCATAAATCACTATAATGCAAAATGGATATACTGCTTATATAATTACAAGAATTTATGGGTCAAGCCTTCAAGATATCATAATGTGTCAAAATAAATTCACTCCACCCAAGTAGTACGAGTTTCTTTTGATCAAGGCAAGTAGCTTTGAAGAAAGCCAGTGGAGATTTTCTAACCGGAGAACTCAAATTTTCATCATAGAACAGTTCTTCCAGTTGTCCCTAGGTTCCACCCTCTTCCCTTTTCTATCTGGTTTTTCTTTTGTTGCACTTCCTTAGGACCCCTGGGAGCTTTTTTTCTTTTTTCTTTTTTTTTATAGGCAAAGAGACAAGCTCATTTTAATATTGATACAGCAAAGCACCATTATTGCAGCACTTATCTTACACATTTGAATGTTTCGTCAATGACTACACGGTCCATAGCCTTCAGTTGCCACACAAACAACTTCTGGTTGGTAAGAGAAGAAAATTCATCTTGTGAATTGGGACCAAGTTTGCTTACCTAGAAAGGAAGGGGGTCTAGAGGAAGCTGAAGGTGATAAATACTGCCTTGCTTAGCAAGTGGTGCTGGAGATTTGCTACTGAAAGAACCTCCTAGTGGAGGAGTTCAAAGTGGGCAGAGATGACAAGGTTAAATTTTGGAGGGACCCCTGGTGTCTGAACATGCCCTAGTTGAACCCAAATCTGCCATTGCAGTTATCAACAACCAAAGAGGTTAGCAATTGCTCTTTAGATCAGACTAGATGGTCTGACCTCTAGAACCAGAAAGCACAAGTAGAATGGTTTTTTTTTTTTATTGTTTCTCAGTTCTTATAAATGTCAACTTGTTCAAGTTTAATTCCTCATTTGCATTGGGATCACATGTGTCATATACCCTTCAACATTTATTGGTTTTAGTTTATTTTGATATAAATTGTTTTTTTACTTTTCATATTTTTCACATTTTTATTTGAGCAAGTTGAATAGTCGTTTTTTTTTGAAAAAAAGTTAACTGATTTCATTAATAAAAGAGAGGGTACACAAGTGGGTGTACAAAGAAAAAAAAAAAAAGAAAAAGAAAAACAAGGATCAGACCCCTAATAACTCCTCTAACACCTTAGGCCCCTGGATCGCCTAAGTAATGTTGACAACAAGGCACTAGGCTGCCATTCTACAAACATATCACCTGAAAGCTTGAACTATACAAATCACTTAAGATTCCTATTGTACATTTTCCCTCATTAAGCAAGTATCCAGGTCTCATACTCTTATTCAGAAACAATCATTTCATTTAGCATTTGTTTTAGTCTTGGCCCACATAACCTGTTGCACTGGTAGCCCTTGCTTAATTCTAACCAATTGTCATTTGTTCAAGCTAATTATTGAACTTTATCTTTGCTGGAGATTAGCTATATTATTTCCTTCCTCTGTAAATGTACATCCAATCTGCAATATCTTAATCAGTTGGTATTCTGCCCAAGTGCTTTATAACCATTTTGGTGCGCATGAAGTTTCCAATTTTCAGCAGGTTAAGGAGAAACCATTTTTCTTGTGGATGAGAATATGGATATACAAGGGCCAGTTTCAAAGGTGTTTGTATAATGTGGCTCAATTTTTTAACTAGACTCCATGGGGTGTTTTGCCAGATCATGCATGCATTAAGAGTAGTTCACTTTTGCAGATTAGACTAGACCACTCTTGCTAAGTCTAGGCCACTATAGGTTTTATAGTTTCATGCTAGCCTGAAATTCACACACCCATGATGGWGATGATAACTGATAAGATGGATGAGTGGGAAAAACAAGAAATGATAAAAATACAAACAAAATGAATAAATAATGCATCCAAAAGAACCTTGGCTGGCCCCAAACTGCAACAAGATAAGGAAAACTAATTTAGAACAATGGCCACATGGATCAGGAATAAAAATGATGAAATGTTAACTTGCTGAGATTGATCAAACTTGTCACAATTGAAATAAACTTAATGTTTTACCAAATACTTGTGCCACTACCAAAATCCACTGTCTAATCCCCATCCAGATTTGTCCCCACAAGCCTGCTCATACCCACAACAACGGGAAACATTAATGATGTACCAGACGTGTGGTCATAAATGTGATTGATTGTTGGTGTTGGAACCTCAAGACGGGGGGCTAGCAAGGCAGTGGTCCCTTGGCTTCAATCAGCTATGCTGGTGTAATAGTTGCATAGGGTGATGAAATGTCCCTTGTCCTGGCTCCTAGAGGCATTGACATACCCAGAAAGGATACTTGGCCTTGCATTGCTTACACCCATTCATAATTAGACAACCAAATTTTTTACTCTATCAAAGTTCAATCGGAATATATGGGGATTTGTTTTTTGTTCTTAAAGAGGAAGAATTGAGACAAGTTTGGGTAGAATGGAATTTTGATGTCACAACCCAATCTCAGAAGGTGCCATGAGTGTGACAGACCAACCACATTGACAGGAAAGGATTCAAAAAAGGCCCATTTGTTTGCAACAGAGAGCATATAAGATTTAACCTGCAACTCAACAGATTTGAACCTGTCCCATGGAGGATTTATTTTCCATTAAGGAACTAGCATTGTCTTGGGAACTTGTGTTTATGTCATGCTGTCAAAACCAGTAAAGTTAATCTTATTCACTTCTTTCTTCTCCATGCAGGCTGGTTTGGTCAGAGAAAAATCATTTGGTACAACAAAAGATCGGATGCTTTATATTGAGAAATGTGGGTCTGCCCTTGGCTCATATTGTTTACATTAACCATGAATTAGCTTAGCATTTGCAAGTGAAGGCTTCACAACTTATGCTTGTTGATGAGATTATCTAGACTGAATAGATGACAAAAGGAAAACAAAGCTGGGATTGTGGAAAGATGTCCAAGGATCTAAAGGATCTTAAGATAAGTAGAACTAAAGCAGAATACCTGTAATGCAAATTTAGTAACAAAATATGTGAAAGTGAGGGCATTAGAATTCAAGACCAAATGATAACAATGAATTAACTCTAGGATGTAAAGGCCACCACTGTATTTAAAGAAGGGATATGATGGAGTGTAGATAGGAACCTCACATTCCCAAGGACTAAGAGGAATTCTTGGCAGGTGCGGCTCAAAAGTGAGAATTTGCTGGCTGTATGCCAAAGACTTAGATTGAGGAAAGCCATAACTATTGAGGAAAGCCATAACTATATAAGGAAAACCGTAGGGGCTTCATAATTGAAAGGGACTTGGCAGTACTGACATATTGTGTGCAAAAGGTGAGGGCCCTAGCTAGGAACTATCATTGTGAAAAAATGACAGTCTAGGGACTTTGATCTCCATTGAAAGGAAAGCTTTGCTCTTGGTTGGCACTTGTCAGAACCCAAAGAGTTCAGAGATATAGCTTATAATAGATTTTTGTCTTTGTGTTCACATGTCAAAACCCTTGTTTTGGTAGAATTAACAGCAGAACTCTGTATCCACAAATTTCTACAGAAATACCATATTTTACCTTTTCAAAACAGGGAAAATAATTCTAATAAGTCTATGTTCACAAAGTTTGAATAGCTTGATGGTTTATCCCTATTGTAAATATATAACAGGGATTATGTGTAACCGAAGAGTTGATGGACTGATGCCAAGTCCATCAGTCCCAGTGTATGTGTATGTGTAACTGCAGATTATGGACACAAAGTCTATGTCCACAAAGCTTGAAGGATTATCCCTGTGTCCACATGTATAATAGGAAATAATTATGCTACCTCTGTGTTCACAAAGTCTGATGCCAAGGATTATCCCTGTCAGAAAAAAAGATAACTAATTATGTTTTCAGATACCAATGAATTTGTTCTGTTACCAATTAAGAAAGAGGAGTGAAACTGCTACTAGGTGTTTCAATGTCCAACATTTGCACTTAATCCATATTTACAATCAATAATTAAATTATGAGCAACAAGCTCAATAAGGGAAATGAAAGAATGATCCCTAAATAAAGAACAAGAAGTCATGCAAGAACAAGAAAAGTGTAATAATTTTCAAATGGATAGAGATGTATACAGTAAACAAGTTAAGAAAGAAAGAAGAAAAGGAAGACTCACATCATGTTGAGCAAGATCAAGGCGATTCCGCAACACCGGTAGAACAAGTTTAGTTTGTTTACCCTTTTTTGCAGCCTCCTCAATTTTCTACACATATAAAAGCAAAACAATAGACATGAAAATTAACTACATCAAATAGAAAGGCTCAAATAACTAACAGATTACTTTGTATTTAAAATACAAGATTTAAGAGGCATGATAATGATGCAAGTGGGATAAAGTAAGAAAACTTCTTCTTGATTCAAATTCCCTGATTTTTTATATACAACTCTTCAGATTACCTCACTAGTCAACTGAATACGAGGATGATGTTTCCTCTCAGACCACCCAATATGTCCTTTCTGTAATGGAGGGTGTCAATCCTGAATTTTCCATTGTCTCTGAACAAAGGACCTGATCCTAATACCATTGAGAATACTGAAGTTTTAAGCTTTTATCTCTAATAAATGCTTATTTTCTTGTTGGAAACCTGCATCTCTGAGTTGGGATGATTATCTACTATTTGACTCACATATCACTTTGCTACTGCTATTATACAAAGTGGTCTATGATAATTGATGAGAGACAAGAATTGTTTGTAATTACCCTCTTAACAAAATAATTCTGTCCCCCAAAATAGAGAATAGAAAGAAAGCAAAGGAAAAAAAGAATATTGGCAGTAAGTAGCAGGATAAAACTCTTAGGAGCTGTTTGATAACTGTTGGTTTGGCTGAACTGAAATCAGCTTTTTTATAGTAAATTTAACAGTCATTTAATGGAATATTTAGGAGTAATAATGTTACCCCATCAAACCATTAAGCAGGTAAGGAGATCACTACTACTTTAGTGTTTATACATTGACTAAAAGACAGACCAATGAAAGTACAAGCCAATAAGTCAAGCTTTGGGTATTTTCTTCTTTTTCATTCCTTATAAATACTGATTGAAAAATGTGTCAGAGTGAGGGTCATCGTCAAATACTGACAAGAGAGCTAGAAGCTGTGGGCCTATGTTTGAACAAGAAGCCTCCTCAAGTAAGACTATTCTTTCAAGCATGTTTATGACTGTAAATTATAAAAAATAAAGGATGTCTATAGCTTTCAGCATTCTCATTTATATGCTTTTATAACTGTGTATGTTTATACTTGTATATTCCTGCAGATATCTCCTTAACATTGTTTGCAGGCATCTGCATATGAGCACCCGTTAACCATTGCCGGTTATCCAGTTTTTTAATCCATGTGTCTAGGGAAAGTATAAAACTATTTAAGGATACATCTGTCAATTTACGTGATGCACTTGGTTCATACCTAGACTTCCATCTATTGCTAGATCATCTATTGCCTACATCTGATCTGTGCATATCATTCATTGGGTCAAACGGACAAACCTAGAAACTCAAATAAATCTCACCATTAAAGAATTACCCACAACCTCACTTGATACCCCCACCCCACCGGTTAAAGAATTACCCACAGACAATATTCAAATTTTCCCTTTTCCTGTAATAGCTTCTAATTTTAATCTTTTGAAAAGAATTATCCCTAATTAACAATCAGTTCATGTAGGGATTTTCGTACAGCAAAGGTTTGAGTAGTTCTCTCCTAAAAACGATTGGAAACTTGATGAACCAATGAAGATGATGACAGCTAGGACAGTTAAAACAAACCTGATCTAACGAAGTTGCACACCTTTGGCATTAGAGTTGAGCCAACGAAGCTGCAAACTTTGGCACCCAAGCCAGTTCTTGCGTCTAGAAAAACATAAACGATTTTTTTGTCTTGAATATGTTGAGCTTTTCGGTGAGAGAATAAAGAGTAAGAGAGAGAGATAAAGAGAAATCCTTACCTGAAACAGTCGATAGATTGTTCCTATAGCAACACTCAGAACCAGCTGGTTATTTGTGCGCAAATAAGAAATGAAAGAGAAGATGAGGGTTTTGTGAGTTATAGCAAGTAGATAAGAAACGAGGTTGAAGAACAAAGAGGAGAAGAGAAAGAACAAAGAAGATCAAAGAATAGAAGAGAGTTTCGAAACTAAAAGAATACCGCGCGGGCATATGAAAAGCGTTTTTAACAATACCAAAAATGCCTTTAGCCACGGACAAAGCGACCTTAGTGAAAAGGTAGCATCTATTTGTAGCCACAAATAACTAAATCCGTAGCTATATAATGCTTTTAGCCGCGGAAAAACTGCTATTTAGCCATGGCCACATGACCGTGGTTATATATGAAATTTTAGTCATGGTTTTTTATGTCAGTTGCTACATGGGTTTACTTCCTAGAGAGCCAATGCTCGCAACTCCACCATTTAAGGTAATAATGAATGACGCTAGATTTTTTTTCGTAACTTAATGTGACTTCATGAATTGAAATTATCCTTTTCAATATGATCCTTCTTTGTAGGTCAAGGATGAACAACCTTGTGTAGAGAATGCTGGTCAATAAGGACGTACGGGGCACTATAGCTGACCTAAGGTCGTCTGTTAGTGAGACTTCAATTAAAGGGCCAAGTTCGTTTGATCTAATTTCTGGAAATATAGACAATACTTCTCTTATGGATGAGAAAAGGAAAGATAAAGCAGCTAATTGCGCTCAACCAGATGTTAACAATCATGGTTTTTAAAAACGAAACGGTCAGGGGCCCGGTTACCGGTTTGAACAATCTGATCATTCGACCTGAATGGCTGGCCCATTCTGACAAAAAAATAAAAAAGTTAAAAAATTAGAAAATGGTCAAAACTGCTCGAACGGTTAATCGGCTGGTTCAGCGGTTTGTTGATCAAAATCAACGGTTTTGAGGGAAAAAGCAGTTTAGGAGGAAAACAGAACTGGTCAGGTGACCGGTTCCTGATTTTTTCGGTCTGACTGTCCGGTCCGGTCCAGTTTTGAAAACAGTGTTAACAGCTTAACTCCTATGTGTAGGCCATTCATGCTTGCCTCTTATACTCCCGCCACAAATGCCTCAAGTAATGGTTTTTGAACTTTCAGCATTTATAGCAGATGACATCATTTTAGAGGTGTGTCATCAAAGTGCACTCATGATGGGAAAGAGACTCATAGGGAAGCTTATAAAGCTCTCCTATTCATAGGCCTGTTCGATTAAAAGAGAGGCTAAGGAAATCTTTGTGGCTATAGCAGGAACAAAGGCAATTGACCCAACATCCTTGCAGTTGCAGAATCCAATTAAAATGCTGAATGGTAAACTCTTACAATGTTAACTCTAAGTCAAAGGATATCTCTTGAAGTGTAAGCTCAATGTCATTTGAAATTGCAAAAGCATCTTGATGAAGCCTTATCTATGCAAGACTATGAGAAAGAGCATGTATAATCTTGCTAAGAAAAAACTAGAAACTGCTTTATCTAAATTGGTAAAACTGAAGGAAGAGCAACAACACTTAGAAAGAGGAAGCTACAACTTTGCGGAAATCCATTCTCAAGGTGAAAAAAAGATTAATGAGAAAGAAGCCCTCATGGTAGAGGCGAAGAATGCCTCATCTAAACTTGAATCAATTCCTCTAGATCTTGAGTCCTGGGGGCATCACCACTCTTGAAATAATGGAATAATTTCTCTGTGATGCGTGTGATGAATTGCAGACTTTGAATGGGTGATATGATCATTCTTCTCTTTTTTTTTTTTCTTTTTTGTTTTGGTAGTGAACAACTTTGCTTTTTTAGGCTTATTTTATTTACTAAATGGTATTAGTTGTATTTCACTTATAGTATACACCTTAAGCTTTTATTTGATGACCATGTTACAAATTTTGATTGAAAGAAAATTATCCTTTTTTTGTTTTGATTCAGCCATTCATAGTTAGTAGTCATGCGGAGCAGGAGTAGTACATTAACTTTTTTTTTTTTTGGGGGGGGGGGGGTTGTTCAAAATTTATATTCATGCAGGTCAAGAGTAATACATTGATATAATTATTTACTTTGAAGTATGACTATGCCTTTTGAGACCGGCTACATACCCAAAGGGGATGAAGTCTTAATGTAGTTCAAAGAATAATGCTCAAAAAAATGTTAAGTAGCTTCTAATTTCACTAGAGAACATGGTATACAGTTTAGGCTCATATTTGGAAGCCATTGTAGATAATTTACACTTGTATCTAGAAGTAGTTGTAGATAGTTTAGGTTCATATCTAGGAGTGGTTGTAAATAGTTTAGGTTCGTATTTAGGAGTAGTTTGTAAGAATTTTCATGGGTAATATATTTAAATGCTTCTCATTAATAAGTTCATGTAATTTCCATTTTACAACATTAAGAGATGTTTTCTTGAGCTCATCTTCTTGAATGCACGATCTTGGTTTGAAAGTTGTCATGTTGTTACATGATTTGCTTCAACATCATTAACTTTGTGACTACCCGATCTGAACGGGGGGTGGGAAAATATGAATTGGAGTTTGGAATTGCCACCTAAATTTTTGGAAGTCCCAATTCCCAACCCAAACAAACAAAAAACATTCTATATTATTTTTGAAAGCCCGCGTTGTATTTCGCGTAGTAGTGCAGTTGTTGTGTTGTGGTGTTGCTCTTGTCTCCGCCTTGTCACGAGCCCACGATTCCATTTCTTTCTTTCTAATCCCTACCCAGTACCCCCTCTCTGTCTCTCTCTCTCTCTCTCTCTGAATCCTCCTGTATAGAAGCCAACAAGGCTGAGAAATAATAAAAGGGATATGTCACCGTCTCTTTCTTGGTGACTCATTTCCCAATGAAGTTGAAATTCTTAAGGTCTGGGGACCAAGGTACGGTGTGGGAAGGTATTAGGCACCACACACATGCCCGGTTAAACTGGCCTCTCTACTTTGCCAAAATCCTAAGGATAATTTTTCATAATTATTGGGCTTAAAATAAAGTGATGAATATCACACTAAATTAACTAGGAAAGAAAAAATAACTACATTACACTAAATTAACCATGAGAGAAAAGCTAACTATAATTTAACAATTAATAGGAAAATAATAATTAACAAACACTAAACAATGAAAGAACAAATCAGTAATTGGGTAAAGAAATTCAAATGACAAATTTGGTGCATGAGTGAGTCCTAAGGTAGAAAACTACAAATACTAATTTAAAACTATAAGAAATGGACAATATGCATAAAATTCTAATTTGACCTAATCCTAGTGCATGTGATAAAAAGAGATTAGCTACTGATTTGGATGGCCTAGCAAGTTCCTAAAAGAAGAGAGAGGGAGGGTGGGGGGGAACAAAAGTCATTTTATTTCAAAAAGGACATTCGTAAGAGGAAGAAGGATCATTACTAAACAAGAAAATGACTGAATTTAAAAGGACTAAATGCTTGATCCATGTAAAAGGAAATAATAACAAATTCCTAATCTAACAAATGCTAACTAATTAAAATGAAACCTTAATTGACTTGAGTTATTCTAACGTAATGAAAGAAAATTGATCTACAAAGATTAAGAGAAGTGACCAGCTGACTTTATGAGACTAATGAACAATATGATTTTGGCATTCAAGACTATGATGGAGCCTACTTATAAGCTTAAAACCACCTTGCCAACTTGCCTGCTTAAAAACCACATGTGTCCAATGCAAACATGTCTTGACTTGACATCTCCAAAATCAATACCGGCCCACCCTACCCTATGGGTTTAGGAAAACTACAAGAAATGGTAGGAATGCAGCAGATCAGCTGAAAACCAATTTAGAAATTAACATTAATAAAATCTAAAGACAATCAATTCAGAAATTTAAAGATATTTGTTATAAAACTAAAGAAGTTTGAAGAAAAAACACAAATTTAAGAGACACCTTATATGTCTTATTTTAGCTACAATGTGTTCAAATTATGTTTGCATTGCATAATTCTTTTTTATCTCCTAAACACCAACATAGGCATTAAATTATTGGAACATACTTTATCACAACATCCATGAAAAAGATGATCATAATACTTTCATATGTATCTCTATAGGTGCCACAAATGCTGTTACTACCAACCAATTGATTTTGTGACTGTTCATAGAATTGATTTAAGTTGAATTTGTTAGAAAAGTGAAGTTTGGAATGATATTCTATGTTTTTCCTTTTTTTTTTCTGATAATATAAGCCCAGGGGTAGCACAGACCCAACTATCCAATAGGCAAATACAAAACAAGAAGTCATTATCCTGCCCATTGGGGCCCAGTCAATCCACTGCACCATTTCCTTAATGGGAGAAAAATCAAACTCCCTTCACCTATTCTTTTAACTCTTTATGATGGTGTTTAGTATCAATGTAGTTTTTGGAAGAAATGGTGCCAATTCAGCATTGGAGATGTATTTAACAAAAAAACGCCTAAAAAGTTATTTGGTTAAATCATTTATCTGATAAATGGTTCTCTCAAAAATCGTGCGAACTGTTTATTAGAAAAACACTAATTTTGACGTTTTTCATTTTTAAGATCAAATTTTCACTGTTTAGCTTATATTGCACCTAATGACGCTGAGGTGTAAAAAAATTGTACAAAACGTGTAAAGTAGATTTTGTCTCATTTTTCAAGACAAAATCGTACAAAGCATTTGTCTTATAAACGCCATCGATATCAAACAACCTCTGGGGTTTATCTTTCCATTTTAACTGTCAATGATGATCATTGCATCTTCTTCTACCACGTGTCCAAAATTTCTTCTTTGCACCATCATCATTGCTTCCCTATCTGTCAACATTTTTGCTACAACTGTTGAACTGGCGCCAATCATTTTCCACTGCATTTCAATGAGATTTCTACTACAACATTAACCTTCTTGCTGCTGTGGTTTTTAATCATTAGGAAGGTACCAAGTTTTGTTTTGGATTTAGGCCTTGTTTGTTGTTACTGGTATTGATGAATCCAAGCTAAATTTGTTTCTATCAATCAAAGTAAGCTTGCAATCAATTCATAAGCAAGACTACTTCACTTCCAATTCTCTAATGAGTGAATGGTAGATACTTGATTTGGGATCTATTCACGCCTTTCTTTTTCTTTTCTTTGTTTTTGTTTTTTGTTTTTTTTTTTTTTTTTGGGGGGGGGGGGGGGAGGGGGAATAGAAGCAATCTATTCAGATCTATAAGACAAATAATGATGCTCATCCATGAGTACTGGATTTGTCAATTGATATTTGAAAAACCTCTTCCATTATTCTGTATTTTTTAAGATATTTGCCTCTGTGGTGAATTATCTTCAGTTTGTTTATCATTTTAACCTTTGTGATACAAAGAAGGTGAAGTATGTTTATTTAACTCAGTTGTTTGATTTGTTGTTCCTCCATTTTATCAAGTATAGGGATCAATGCCCAATTCATTAATTGAAAAATAACAAAATTTTATTAATTTTAAAATTAATTCAAGATTCACTTAAATTATTGGTTTTCAACCTTTTAATGGAAAATCTATTAAAAGTACTTACTGGGTTTTTATAGAAGGGATATGTGCATTGGAAATTTGCCACTCTTATTGTTCCAGCTTAGATTGGGATGAGACCAATTAAATGTAACCCAAAAATAACAATTGGGTTGAACAACTTAGCCCAATTAGAAATGTTATAGCCCAATTAAGCATTCTCTATAGTTTCTTGATAACGAACAAAATCATTGCCTTAAGAAAAACAATGGCAGCTTAATGTTTAGCATATTGCCATGGAGTTACTATTCCAATAATAAAATAGGCAAAGATTGAGTAGATTGATCTTTGTCCCAAAAGCGTGATGAAATTATAATAGAATTATAGCCAGGCAACCAAGTGCTCACTTGTGGGTAAGTACTGGTGCCGAAGCCTCTTTTGATAAAATTAATTGGATAATTTATAGATAAAAAATATTAAGGTGAGTATTAAAAGAAATACCTAAACCTTGCTTCTCCTCTTCGATCTCCTAAGAACAAGAAAACAAAAACATATCAATAATCAATGCCAAGATGTTCAACTCTGCAAGAAAAGTTGATGCCTAAGAGATAAAACAACATAACTTGAACGACTGTAATTAACGAATCAAATCTATAGAATGAAATAATACTTATGACTTTCGACTGATAAGGAAAGAGTGTCTTCTATTTGCAAAAGACAGGACGTACCTCTTCTTCAACCTCATATTCAAATTTCAAAGGTGCCTATTTTAGCATCCATTATCAGATAACCTGGGTTCGTTTGGAATACAAAACATCGATACATGGGCATCTTCAATTTGTTTATTTTCAAATTTTCATTGAAAAAAGAGAAAAAGAAAAGGAAAATACCTTGTAAGGAGACGTGGACATCAATTAAAATGGCACACCTAACGTGACCGAAAGCTAAGGAATACCATAAAATCTTTTTCTTTCATTTGGCAAGTTACCTTGGTATTAGGATTTTGAATACTTGGATAAAGGATGACATGGCTAATCTAACGATTTCCATCTATATTACATGCTTCCCTAAATGCCTGACTTTTTCTGCCTTGCCACATGGCTTAATGAGAAGGTTGGCTAGGGAAGTCAATTGTGGAAACTACCTTATCTATCACTAATGTGAAACGTGAATAGATAAGCAAGTCAATAGGAAGGGTGAATGAGAATGTTGATTTGGCATAATGGGAATGGTGGGAAGGGGAGATGAGAGAGAGTCAAGGAGAATGTAGGGTGGGGGTAATGGAGCTAATGGAGCAAGAAGAGGCATGCTGGCGTGGATATATATATACTAGCAGGGATTCATGCGATGCACGAGAAAATCTAAAAGATTTAATAATTTTATTTTTTATTTAATGTTGATTTATAAAAATATAATTATTGTTAATTAAATATGAACAAATATTTTTTAATAAATTTAGTTTTACTAATAATTTGTACTAATTTTAACAATTTTTATTCTTTTTTAAATGAAATTTTGATTAATTTTAAATAAATAAAAATAATTATAAAAGCTAACATTTTTATTAAATTGAGATGTAAATTGAGTCGAGCTGGGTCGGCACAACATGACCCACATGTGACCTGCACAAAGTGCGAGTTGAACCGTACTGGCCCACGAGGCGTCCCGGGCCATGCCTCCCTCTTCTAGGATAATTTGAGGGGTTGGTCCCGTACGGCCCACAGCTTGAGCCCGCACGGGCCCGTGCCATGCCGTGGGATAGGCTGGTCCATGGGATGAGCCTTGGGCCAGGCCATGCCGCACATCAAGCCAAGCTCAAGGCAAGGCACCCATTCCTCGTATAAGGTTTTTAAAATTGGACCGGATAGGAAACTATTCTAGGGTTGAATGGTCCAACTATTCAGTCCAAACAGATGACTCGCTTTGACAAAAAAAAAAAAATTAGAAAAACAAAAAAAAAACCCAAAAACTGTTGTCCAGGTTGACGGTTCAACCGCCCAGGTCAGCGATTCGCTAACCAAATAAACGGTTTTTGAACAAAAAGTGATTTTGAGGTGAAACGGTGTCCGATTCCCAATTTTTCTAGTTTTAACCATCTAGTTTGATTCGGTTTTGAAAACACTGTCCCCGTCAATCCAATATTCAATTTGATAATATAAATGATCAAAAGGATATATTGAGTATCAACCATATGGTAAATTTCTAAAAGTACACTAAATTTTCTTTAATATTCAAAAATGTAATATTATGAAAATTTTGGAAAGTTTATTGTACTTGTGTAATTTTGGAAATTTATTCAAATTTATTCAATCTTTTATTAAATAATTTATTTTCTTTTTAAATGGTGTACTTACAAAATTATACTAATTTATCTTATAACTTCTAATATAAACTAACCAATAATTTCCTTTTTCCAATATTATACTAATTTATCATAATAATTTGTGTAATTATTTGTTCAAATTATAGTTTTCCATTTCCCATAGTCATTTATCTTTAATAATTTTCAATAACTTGCAATGAAAATTACATAATTTTTCAAATGCTTTCCAAAATCTATCAAATGTAATAAATTTTCATAAAATTTCCAAAATATTCTAATAATTTTCAAAAATTATTTAATGAATTTTAAATAAATTTTCAAATACTTTATATCTTTTAATTTAAAAAATGTTATTTTATGAAAATGTAGTTTTGTTAAAATTTTTTGAAAAATTTATTATATTTGTGTAACTATGGGGATTTATTGAAAGTTTTTCTAAATTGTTATTAAATATATATTTTTATTTGGTAGTTTACTAACAAAATTACATTAATTTATCTTTTATTTTTCAATATAAATTAATTAATAATTTCATTTTCTAACATTATAATATTTTGTTCCCCCATTTGTATTTGGTTATTGATGAGGGCAGATTTGGCCCTCCAGTGAAATTGCGACACGTGGCACCTCGTGACAACTAGGCAAACACCCATGCAACAACTTACCAAGTTGGTGTCCCACCCGGGCACCGGTCTGGCTGGCCTGGCGCGACCTGCAGGCGGCCTACGGGCGGCCTGCACGCGGCCTGATGCGGCCTGCACGACCTGGCCAGATCAGCCTGGCACATGATCCGACTTGGCCGACCTGGCAACCCATAAGACGCCCACCGATGAACCATAACGGCATACCCCGTGAGCTCGGTAGCTCACCAAGGAGCTCGACAAGGAGCTCGGTAGCTCACCAAAGAGTTCACCAAGGAGCTAGGCAGCTCTCCAAGGAGCTCACCACCAAGGAACCAGGCAGCTCGGCAAAGCTCGCCACAAGCAGCTCGACATAGCCTAAGCAGCTCGGCATAGCTCCCCCGGGCAGCTCGCCACTTGTAGGGTAGCTCGGTACAGAAGAGTAGTTTGGCGTATCGCAGGAAGATCTCTTGCCTGACAACCTGGCCCAGACACCGACCCGCCAACTGACACAGGCGCCGACCTGACAACCTAGCCCAGACACCGACCCGCCGACTGACATAGGCGTCGACCTGACAACCCGGCCTAGACACCGACCTGTCGACTGACACAGGTGCCGACTGACAACTTGGCCCAGGCGCCGACCTGGCCGCCTGACACAAGCGCCAGCCTGACAACCTCGAGGAGTTCACCACCGTACCCCGGTTCTAACGGGATATGACGAGTCTTACCGTTTGAAGGCTTTTCACCCACCTAAATCGCGAGGACACCATTATATAAGGACTCCGACCCCCAAAGCCAAGAGGGGGAAAAAAGGATGGTAACCCCTGCTCTCTAGCTCTCTCATTTCTCTCCAAGCCCTCTGTAATCAGAATGCTAACTTAGGCATCGGAGAGTCCCCGCCGGGAAAATACCCCCAGGTCCTCTGATTCAGTTCTCGCAGGTCTCTCAACTCCCGCCGCCTACAAAGGAGAGGAAATCACCTCGTGCAGAGGGCAGTCGAGTTGCGCTGCACCGTAACCCCTGCTCTCTAGCTCTCTCATTTCTCTCCAAGCTCTCTGTAATCAGAATGCTAACTTAGGCATCGGAGAGTCCTCGCTGGGAAAATACTCCCGGGTCCTCTGATTCAGTTCTCGCAGGTCCCTCAGCTCTCGCCGCCTACAAAGGAGAGGAAATCACCTCATGCAGAGGGCAGTCGGGTTGCGCTGCACCATGGATCTCCACCATCCTCTGAGTTGCAGGCCGCCTAGGAGCAGGTCAAATGACGAGTCCACCAGGCAGTTCTCCCCCAGGCAGTTCGCCACCAAGCAGTTCGCCACCAGGGAGTTCGCTACCAGGCAGCTCCCCCAAGCAGTTTGCCACCAGGCAGCTCCCCCAGGCAGTTCGCCACCAAGCAGTTCGCCACCAAGTAGCTCTCCACCAGGGAGCTCGCCACCAAGCAGTTCGCCACCAGGGAGCTCGCCACCAGGCAGTTCGCCACCAGGGAGCTCGCCACCAGGGAGCTCGCCACCAGGCAGTTCTCCACCAGGGAGTTCACCACCAAGAAGTTCGTCACCAAGTAGCTCTCCACTAGGGAGCTCGCCACCAGGTAGTTCTCCACCAGGCAGTTCGCCACCAAGTAGCTCATCACCAAGGCACGTCACCACCGGGTCAAATAATGAGGTACTTAGCCAATAAAATTTATACATCACAAAAAAATGGTATGTGACTAGAAACGGTTACATCAATTGGCGCCGTCTGTGGGAACACGCTACAAAAAGCTAAGTTCTCATCCTACAAAAGATAAGTTCTCATCTTACCAAAGCTAAGTCCTCAC
>NW_010729231.1:1273255-1324784 GCF_000365185.1 Nelumbo nucifera | reverse complement strand
ATTGATATAAGTGAAATTAGTTATTTAAAATATTATTTAGTTATTGAAATAATATTGTTATTTAAATTCTTAAGATATTAATTATTTATTGAATTTAATARTCCATAAAATTATAATTGTACTATTATTACATAATTCGTTATTAATTTTGTAAAATATTAAATTATTATTAATATGAATATTCTGAATTCTCTTATAATTATTTTTCTACTTTTAAGAAGAATCATTTTTTTTAATTTATTATTTTAACTATTTAAAATTTTGTCATGTTAAATATTTTGTTATTTAAATATTTAAATCATATGTAAAATATTTAAAAATTTTTATTATTTGAATTTTATTTATTTTAATGTTATTACATAATATTAAATATTTTGTTATATTATTTAGCTATTTTTGATGTTTTTTATTTAAGATTTCTAGTTATTGAAATATTTAAATAGTGTTATTTTTTAATGTTAAATTTTTATTATTTGAATAACATTTAAATTGAATAATTCGTAAAATTATAATTTATATTGTTACTACATAATTTCATGATGAATTTTGTAAAAAAAATTAAATTATTAATAATATGAATATTATTAAATCTATTAATTTTTGTGTTTCGAATAAATATTTTAAATTTATTATATAATTTCGTTGTAACATTTAAATAGTTCTGAATTTTTTTAATTGAAACTTTCTTTAGATAGATATAGATAAAAAGTGGGGGAGAGGATAAATATGAAGTAAAGATAGTTTTAGAGAGAATCTCTTTACTAAATTAGAGATAATTTAAGAGATAAATAGGGGTTAGGGATAATTTAGGAGATAAATAGGAATTAGAGACAATTTAGGAGGAAGTGGGGGAAAGTGGTGCCACTAGGCTAAACATTAGAAAAACAAATCCCTATTTCTTTATGGTTGTTAGAAATAGTTAAGCATATGTGATTTCCTTGTTGGTTTAATGGGTAATTATATGGAATTAAAAAATAAAAAATTCAAAAAAAACAAAAAATTAGGAAGGGGGTTTGAAGCAAGGAGAGGTATGGTGATGTGGATAGACCAATTTTTATATATATATATATATATATATATATATATATATATATATATATTTGCATAAATGCATACATACATACATATATAATTTTAGAGAGGATTCATTGACCAACCCAAGGACTAAACTCAGGTTGAAAAGATCAGGCTTTACCTCGGACGGACTCACTCCGGGCTCGGGCCTTAAGCCCAAATTTTAGGGTTGAGCCTGGCTTGACCATAAACCTGGCCCAACCCGCCCAACTTGCACCCCTACTTATGATTTCTAAATGACTTCGACCAATCCGTGATTAGCTTGTGCTTGGTTTACCCCAGCAACTAGGCTTGAGTAGGGGTGATCATTTCAGCCCGGTGACCCGAAAATTCCGAGCTTGGGCCTAAGTTTTGTGTTCAGGCCCAACCCCACATCAAGCCTACAAATTTTAGAGCTGGGCATGGGCTTAATAATTCAAGCCCGACCTGCATATATTTAAACTTACACATTTTGTGTATAATGTATACATATATATACATGTTATTTTACATTATATATATATATTATAACATGACATGTATAATTTATATTATATGTAACATTTTGTATTATATAATGTATATAATAAGTTTATATGCATGTTATGTCATTTAATATATAGATCTGTAATGTTTTATATACGAGTGACATTGGCCCAAAATCAGGCCCGACCCAGCCCAAGCCCAAGCCCAAGCCCGTATATACCTGTGCTAGGGCTTATGTTTCAGGCCCGAAACCCTGAGCCGAGCCGGGCCTGGGCCTAATCTATAGCCCTTATCATAAGTGCAAAGCCCGGCCTAGGCCTGGCCCAGCCCATGATCACCCCTATCCAAAATCGGATATAGAGCCAAGCAGTTGTGTCTGGCCTCTGAGGACAAATTTTGTGAAGGCAAAATCCGACCTCTCTGAATTGTGAGATTGGAATAGGATGTCTTACTTTTGGTAGTCATTCATTCTACTTGTATTTATAACTTAATGTGTTTTAAAGCCATACACGAGAAGGGATCAAGAAAGAAACCAACCCCTGATGGATTTACCACAGTGGGGCTTAAGCCTAGCCCAAAATCGGATATGGAGCCAAGCAGTTGTCTGGCCTCTGATGAATTATCACAGTGAGGTGGGCTTAAGCCTAGCCCAAAATTGTAGTTGGTTGTTGGAACAAGGGTATATGAGGAGAGAAAAGCACAAATAATGCATTTAATATTATTTAGAAAAACACCATTTTACCAACTTCTATCAAATATTTATTACATAAAGGCTCTCATAGAGAACTCAGATAAAATTATAATAAAAATTCAATTTGTAAGAGTCTAAGAGATAAAAAAGTTTTATTTCATCATGAACTCTGCTATTCATTGAGTAGCATATCGTACTGAAGTAGACCACTACTATCTAAAGCCAAATAAACGCTCCACCAACCAAACACTTACAAATGGAAAACATGGCCTACTTGTTCACCATGAGCATGCAAAATGCATCCCCTATTGCACAGCTGTCAAGAACGGTTTTGTGCTAAAGATTTTGGTTCGGTAGAGAAGAAGCAGAGTGTGAAACAAAAGGACACATGAGACAGACTTAAGTACAAAAGAAGCATACCAAAATGCTTTCCTTGACCCTCCTAACCAATTACTTTGGGGCCAGATGCACAACATGGGCATAATGCTGCCAGAAAATCATAGAAAACATTATCTCATTTGACAGTCAGAATTTGTGACCAATTGTGAAGGCTTTAGACTCCAGAAGAATCCAAGGTTAGTGTAACATCTGGATCCAGGATCATCCTAACACAGCGGTGCTTACCTTTTCTGAACAAAAGCAGTGTATTACTCAGAGTATATACAATGGATGAGTTTACTGTTTTATCCAGTTAGGTTACAGGTCCTGCAGACTCATCCAGACACCTGAAAGGTAAGTGCTGAAATTTGTCAAAAGTCTTGTCAGAAGCACAATTACAACAAGTATATTGAACATTCAGACAGGGAATTGAAGGACTATCATAATGGAAGCAATTTCTTTTTCTCTTTTTCTTATCAGAACAGGGAAAGGCTGTAATTGGGAGTTCAAGTAGGTTGACAATGGTCATATCAAAGAAGCAATAGAGAAACCAGCTTACAACTTAGATAAACAACGATCCTCTTAGCAGCATGTGGAAGGAAGTTGATGACAATAGGTGGCAAGGAGGCTGAATGGAATTGATGCCAAAGTATTTTTAACAGATAACTGGAAAGTGATATGCAGTGGAAGAATGCCTGTTTTGCAACAACCAGACAAACATCTAGAGAGGAATAATGGAAAATCAAATGAAGATATTTCCACTGTGAACAATTTCATTTGTTCAGTCCTTGGGAAAATACATCATCGTTTGCCCTCCTAGCCAACCAAATATCCAAGTTATGAGCGATATGATAATCTAAATTTCATCTAGAACAGAACATGTGGTAATAACACATTTAGAGTTTGAAACAAACGTATTGCACATATGTTACATGCATAACAATAGTAAGGGTAGTCCAATGCAGACCACCCAGTTTCCATTTTTCTTTCTTTTGTCTTTTTTCCTAACTTTATCCACTGTAAAACCAATATACATAGCTGAGAGAGACTTTAAGGCCCAAGTTGTGATCATCATAAAGAAATAGATGAAGCACGAAGACCTAACTGTACACAATTGCAGGATTTACCATAAATCATCAACCGCCACTTGTGTAGAAGGATAAGAATCATCACCTTCTGTCTCCATCTCAGCCTCTTGTTCTCCAGACCCGAATTCAGCTAATTCAATATCAGCTAGGTTCTTCAGGTTAACCACAGAGAGTTCATCAAGGTACCTCACAACCAACTCTGCAGCTCGAAATTCATACAAGGGATGTTTGCTTGCAACAACTACACACTTCATACAAGCATCATGTGCAGCCTCCACTGTCGAGTTGGAATTTCCAAACACGATGCACTGCTCTGGTATGAAGTTGAGTACCTGAGCTGCATACATGAACATTTCAGGATCAGGCTTCCCTTTATATACATCCTCTGCTGTGACAATCACATTGAAAAATCCTTCAATCCCAATAGCTCCAATTGCAAACTCGAGTCTTTCTTGGACGGGTAGAAACCAAGGCCATCGAGATCTTGTTGCTCATCAGAACATTCACGAATTCTTGTGAACCTGTACGCAACCTATAGATCCCACCTTGCAAACCTTGGTATATCTCCTCCTTTCTCAAAGCCATTCTTCTTAACTGTGCTGGATCTCTTGACCAGCAGAGAACTTCAGAGAGTGCCTGCTCATTTTTCATCCCTTCTATTCTCTTAAGGATGAAAGCTTGGGGGTGGGGATTTCCCCTCCTCCTGGGACAAAACCAACCAAGCTCGATTCTCAACATCAGGATTATCTTCAATTATCACCCCTTCCCATTCAAATATTGCACCTAACCATCGCAACCCATTCTTTCCTGTCGAAGCAACGGGTTGTGTAGTGAAGGGTTATCCGCCTTGTTTGAAGGTGGCCACAACCCTTGCTTCTTAAGTTTACCCGTACCGGTAGAGGACCTCAAATTCCGGGGTATTCTCTCTTCTTCTCTATATGAATACGTCTCCCTCGTCAGCTCCATTGAAAGGGCTTTGATTGAAGAAACTGAAACTCGATCAGCTTCCCACCTTTTACTTTTCCATGGACTCAAAGATGAAGTACAACAGATAACCCGTCTACCCACAAAATCTGTTGTGGGGAGCTGACAGAAATCCGATATTCCTCTTTTGTAGGATATATCCTTGGAAGGAAACCCTTGACACACTGACCGGTGCCCAAGAAGGGAAGTCGTCGCAATTGAATCCACCATTTTTGACAGGCCAGGACCAGGAGAACAGTTTGGTATTATATTTTACAAACCCCTCTTCAAACTTCTTGCGAAATAGAGCCACGAAATCTGAGACAGCCCTAGAACTAACTACGCTGACGCAATTTCTACCAGCGAAACCAACCCGAATTGAGGATCCAAAAGGACAGTGTAATCAATCGCAATACCCCCTCAATTGACAATTCAGTAGGATTCCACAACCGAATTTAGGTCAAAATATCCAATTTTTTTCAAGAAAAAACATATTTTTTTCCTTAAATTCTTAGAGCTACAAAGGGGGGAGAAGAATAGTTTCGCCAATAATAGAATTACGACTATGTCATGCAATAATCAAATTCCACCATTGACATCCAACCCTAAGCCAATTTGAGCAAAAACCAACAACCGCATTAATGCAGAAAGAGCAGGAAAAAGAAAGAATCCGCAATATCTAGCCCAAATATCCACCAAATTCAGAAAAATTTACACCTCCAAGTAGCTCCACAATTTCGGAAATCTATGTATAAGCAGTCCATCCCTATCCGTATAGAAGATAAGAACCAAGATTCAAGCAACGAAAGAATTGTATAATATCTAGAGAGAGAAAAGAAAAAGAAGAGGAAAAATATGACAAGATAAATAATAACCTGATTAAGATCCAACCAGCCAAGAAAGATCAGACGGATAGGAGAGGAGAGGAGAAGCGCTGAACAGGCAGAAGACAGCGAGCAAGAGACAGAAGAACAAACCAATTGACCTGTCCCACTCCTGCAAGATTTGTAGCTTGGCGCCATTACGCGATTTTTATAACCTCTAAATCAGATGAGATGAACACGTGTTGGTTAAAGCAGTGAAATGACCAGGATACCCGTCCTGGTGGCGTGATTTACTTTGAGACGCTTCCTGCTTCCAGCCTTCCACCACAGCTCCACGACAGAAGTACTTGTTTGTGTAAGAAAGTCATCCCAAATCCTCTCCAATTCCCGAGTGGACGAGAGCCGCTTCATGATTCCTTGACAACACACGATTATGCCACCCGGACGAGATCGGATTTGGTACCCGCAGAAGAATTCGGATCAACTGCGAATAAAACACGTTCCAACCCTCTACCAACATGAGCTTATATGGTTGTTCCACTCTCATAATAATTAGATGTATGGTATTAGATCAATTGAAATTTCTTTTATTGATAGAAGATTTCAATTCCTCACAAAATCATTTTCACTGTTTATCGTCTTTAGAGGAAATCAACTTCCATAAGGGTAAATTTGTATTCACACCATTTTCACAGCCTTTTGCAACTTTGCATTGAGAATATTTCCCTATAGAATAAAGCATATAAGTATAGATATATTCTCAATGCAAAATAGTAAAAGCGCTAGAACGGGCTTTGCCCGGACTGAATCCAATTTCCATCTTTTACAACTGTATATTGAGAATATTTTTATATTTGTCTATTTTCTAATAGAAGATATTCCCAATCCATAGCTGTAATAGAATGTGAGGACGATGTGAGGATAGTCTTGCGGGATCAAATTCGTTTTCAATGCAGATGATAGGATGTTGGTACAAAGTGATCCATCAATCTCTTACCAAAAAAATGGGGTAATTTGAGTTCACTCTATCAATCACGGTGATCAATTATAAGACGTTGTTATTTTTTTTGGTAAAATAAATATTTGAATGGTCGTTATGTAAGGCACGATATCGGTTTGGGAATTTGTTAAAATTTGAATAAAATTTTCAAATCGGGTATCCTATTGGTACTCTACTTAGAAGGTTAGACGCTTAAACCGAAATCCTGACTTATTAAGTGGGTCAAGGACCAGAAAGGTTGGGGGTAGACTCTGTAGGCCTTAGTGGAGGCTTGGCTCTTTTTTGGAAAAAGAAAGTTGAAGGAAATGTTCTTTTTCCTGACAAAAAAATTATACATATTGAATTTACCATTAAGAGGGGGCTGATATGGCACTGCTCCTTCATTTATGGGGAACAAAAAAGAAGACCAAAGAAATATTTTCCTAAACAAGTGGAGTAACTTAGCTAAACTTGTTACAGGCCCTTGGGTTTGTATTGGGGACTTGAATTTTATTTTATATGACTTTGAGAAGGAGGGTGGTAGAACCTACAATGAATCCCAATTTCTGAAATTTAAGACTTTCTTAGAGGACTGTGGTTTACATGAAGTTCAAAGTGAGGGTCCAACCTTCACTTGGTCAAACAAAAGGGAAGGAAACAAGCTTATTAGAGCTAGACTTGATAGGGTGGTCTGTAACTCTCAATGGCAAAACCATTTTGCAAACTACAGGATTAAAACTTTAGCTACCCTAGGCTCAGATCACCTCCAAATCCTATTAGAAACTGTCACAGGGAACTATACAAGGAGGAAAATTTTTAGGTTTGAGGAAATGTGGACAGACCATGAGGAGTTCCAAAGTCTGTTAGAGAAAACTTGAGGGACAAGTAGTAGGGGATCCAGTCAAATAGGGTTGTTCATAAGAATGCCCAACCCGACCAAACCAGACCGACCCAACCCGAGTCGGCCGGGTTTTCATCCGTACTGGTCAGTTTCAGGTTGGGCACATACATAAACCGAAATCTCAGGTCGGTTTCGGTTTTCTTGCGTGAAAACCGAAACCAACCCGACCCGAACCAAACTAGTATTCTACTAGTTTGGTAGTTCCTACTTCCTAGTTTGAGTAGTTTCCTAATTCCTACTAGTCTTCTACTTTTAGACTTCTACTAGAACTAGAACTCTARAAGGCCCATTAGGCAATTACAATTAGAATTCAATTAGGTGTCCTTTCTTAGTTTTTTACTTAGATTAGAATTTAGAAGGTTTCTAAATTTTTATTTTATTGATTTACCTACCTAGATTTACCTAGTTTTTTACTCTAGAAGGCCCATTATTGACACTTGTTTTTATATGAAGAATTTATTGATTTTATTCTTTACCTGGATTAAATTTAGATTTATCTTRGACTCTTGAATATCAAATTATCAACTAATTCATATTTTATTTGGCTTTGCACAGGAGTAAAACCGAAACCGACCCAACTCGACTCAAACCGACCAGGTCAGTTTGGCCTGTCAGTGGGTCAGTTTCGGTTCCCACCTTAGCTAACTCGACAAGGTCGGGTCGGTTGGGAAAATCCCAAGAAACCGACCCAACCCGACCCGTGAACACCCCTACAGTCAAATGAAGTTGGGAATAAAGTGTAAGGCTCTGAAGGACCAACTCAAAGTGTGGAATAGAATAACTTTTGGCAACATGAGAAAGAAAATTCAAGAAGTCAAAGATCTGCTTTGTGAGGAGGTGAAGAAATCAGGAAAAGAATTTAATCAAAATAGAGTAAACTTCCTGGAAGCGTCTGAATTCTTGGTTGAGGAGGGAGGAATTGATGTGGTTGTAGAAATCCAGAGTGACTTGGCTGGAAGTTGGGGACAAAAATACTAAATTCTTTCACTCGGTAGAAAAAGGAAGGAGTTGTACGAATATAATATCTCTCAAAGCTGCAAATGGGGAATGGTTATCTACAGAAGAGGAAACCTCTATGGAGCTGGAGAACCATTTCAAGAATATTTTCATCTCTTCGAAACCAGTACATCAAGAGGAATTTCTTAGTTGTGTAACAACAAAATTGAGTCAGCAGGAAAAAGATTTCTTAGAAAGAGAAGTCACTAATGAAGAGATAAAGGAGGCTTTATTCCAAAAGGCTCCTAAGAAAGCTCCAAGTCCTGATGGGTTCCCAAATCTATTTTTCCAGAAATTTTGGGGAACCATAGGAGATGATGTGATTAAGGCTGTTAAAGCTTTCTTTGAGTCTAGATGTTTGCTTAGAGAGTTTAATGAAACTTATCTAGCCTTGATCCCAAAAATCAAAAACCTAGAGGAAGCTGCTCATTTCAGACCTATTAGCCTATGCAAATCTATTTATAAAATCATAGCAAAGGTTCTAGCTAATAGGATCAAGCCATTGCTAGGAAGGTTGATTAGTGAAAATCAGAGTGCCTTTACCTCAGGCAGATACATACAAGACAATATCATAGTAGCTCATGAAATTATACATTTTATGAAAAATACCTGAGAGAGAACCCCTTGGATGGCAATTAAACTTGATATGAGCAAAGCCTGTGATAGGGTGGAGTGGAATTTTCTAGAGAGAACTATAATAAAGATGGGATTTGGAGCAAAGTGGGTTAGTTGGGTCATGAAATGTGTCTACTATCTCTTATAGGATCATGGTCAATGGAAACCCTGGACGAAAGTTTGTCCCAGAAAGAGGGTTGAGGTAGGGAGACCCTTTCTCCCCTATCTCCTTTTACTTTGCTCTGAAACTCTGTTTGCAAAGCTCACAGAGCTTGCTTCCCAAAAGAAAATAAATGGCATTTCAATTACTAGAAACTGTCCAACTATTCTCTCACTTGTTTTTGCAAATGATAGTTACATATTTTCTAAAGTAGAGATGGGAGAAGGGAAAAATATACTGGATGCTCTCAAATCTTATAAAGAGGCCTCAGGGCAGCAAGTAAATTTCTCCAAATCTGAGGTTTTTTCAGTAGAAATTTGCATCATAGACTATAATGGTTGTTGGCAAGATTTCTAAAAATGAAAAGAATAGAATCTCCTTCAATATATTTAGGGTTTCACAAAATTGGTAAATCAAAGAAAACCCTCTTCAATTTCCTAATTGAAAGGGTTGGAAAATTGCTCTCTAAATGGCATGAATCCCTTCTATCTCAAGGTGGGAAAGAAATTTTGATTAAAGCAGTGACCAGTGCAATCTTGAATTACACAATGTCCTGTTTTCTCCTTCCAAAGGAAGTGTGTAATGAATTGAAAAGAATCCAAACTAGATTTTGGTGGGGGGGCGAACAAAGGAACAGAGGAAAACACACTGGGTATGTTGGGAAGTTCTCAGCAAAAATAAGTGTGCAGGAGGGTTGGGGTTTAGGGATCCTTATAATTTTAACCTAGCTTTGTTAGCAAAGTAAGCCTAGAGATTATGTAATGATGAGAATAACCTGTGGGTTAAGATTATAAAGGCCAAATACCTAAAGAGAAGAAACTTCCTAACTGATAATTTGCCTACTAGGGTTCCTGGGGTTGGCAGAGTATGGTGGCAGCAAGAGAGGTCCTTCAGAAAGGAGATTGTTGGGCTGTAAATTCTGGAACTAAAGTTAGAATTTGGGATGACCCATGGTTAAATCAGATCAAGTCATTTAGAATTATGGGGCCCAGACCAAATAACCCAAATCTGATCTAGGTTAAAGACCTCATGGTAGAGATTAGTAGAAGATGGAACACAAGATTTGTTGAAAAAAATTTTGGGGAGGCTATTGCTAAAAATATTATGAGTGTAAATTTAGTTAGAGGAAACTGGGAAGATAAGCTTAAATGGACCCGTAATCTGGAAGGGCTATATACTGTTAAAACTGGGTACTATGCCTTAGTATCAAATAGTATTAAGCCAGCCATTGAGACCACAGACTCTGTCATTGTAGTAGATATGGGGAAAAAACAATGGGCTGAAATCTGGAAAGCAAACATCGACCAAAAAATAAGAAACTTCATTTGGAAATGGTCACAAAATGCTCTAGCAATGAAAGAAAACCTGGATAAAAGAAAGCTTTCTAATGATAACATTTGTCCAATTTGTGCTCAACAGACTGAAACCATTATACACTGCTTATTTGAATGTGAACATGCCAAAGCAACCTGGTTTGGATCCCACATGAATTTTCTGGGATTTGGGGGTGGATTTATTACTTCTTTCAATCAATGGCTCTCAATTTGGTTGGATTTGTGCTTAAAAGACAGAGACATAAAAGATGAACTGCTTTTTTTTCTCTTTTCTATTACTATGGAATATCTGGAAGGCTAGGAATGGTAAAATCTTTGAGAATACAGATCTAATTCTTAGAGTTACCCTTGCTATTTCTTATAGGATGTGGGGAGAGAGAGAGAGAGAGAGAGAGAGTGATGATTTCCCAAGTAGAATTGCGGGATTCTTCTCCTCAACATCCAAGCCTGAGTGAGCAGAGATGTTCTTTTTGGGAAGCACTAGGAGTAGGGAAACTCAAGATGAATGTAGATGGGAGCTTTTTGTGTCCTAGAAATTTAGGTTTTGGTGCAGTTCTAAGGAATGCTGAAGGAATAGTGATAGCTGCAGTTTTTGGAAAATCAACAGCTTCATCCCCCATCCAGGCAGAAGCGATTGCGATCCTCAACAGTTTAGAGGTTTTGAATATGTACAAGGAGGAAGATATATCTGTGGAATCTGACTGCTAAACCTTCGTGCAGGCTTTGAAGACAGGAAATTTGGACTTGGCTTTGGATGTAAAGTTTCTATGCATGGATATTAAGTTACTAACTGAAGATTTAGCTATCTCTTTTAATCATGTAAATAGATCTTGTAATGTTGCTACACATATGCTTGCCAGAAAAGGTCTAAAAGAGTCTAGGTTGTTTGTCCATGATCCACCTGGGTGGGTCCAAGATTTGGCCAACCAAGACATAATTAGACCTTAACTTATGATGTTTTTCATATTATGTGTTTTATTTAAATGAACTTTATCTTGCTAGTTTCTACCAAAAAAATAGAACCTTGGGATATTGCCATTTTTTGTTAATTGCTTAAATATACCCTTGGCTTCAAAAACTACTTAAAAGATCCTTGTTAAAGCATTTGCCATGAGGAATATATTTAGAGGTGTAAAACGGTCGTGTCATGCCGACCTGTGGGCCGTGTCACCCTCTCTTGGGATAACTTGGGGGGTTGGCCTGGCCTGGTACACGGCCCAAGCCCGTGTGGGCCTGTGTCGTAGGGGTGAGCAGAAAAAATAAAAAAACCGAACTGACTGAAACCGAACTAAAAAATCGGTTAACCGAACCAATGGGTTCGGTTTCGGTTAACAATTTAAAAAAAATGGCGATTAACCGAACCGACCGATATATACAATAATATATATTTATATAATATATATATTATATTATATTTTTTAGTTTTTATGAAAATCGTATCAAAGATTTCAGTTTATTTGGTGCCTAGTCGCCTATCAATTTATTTTTTTGAAAAGTTGCAGTCTGAGAGACTTTCAACAGTTCAATTTTCATTTTTTTTTTGAAATTTGAACCTTTCAATTGAAAGTTCAATAGTCTACCTCTGCTAGAGTGCCAGAGTGCTAGTTCTCTTTTGTCTTTTCCCCATACTGCCAAAGTGCCAGCTTTCTCTTTTGTCTCTCTCACTCTCTCAATTCTCTTAGTTTTCTCTTCTCTCCGTTTTCTCTTTTCTCTTCTTCTTCTTCGACTTAGTTCTCTCAGTTTTCTTCTCTCACTCTCTCAGTTCTCTTCGTATTCCTGACTCCCGAGTCCAAATGGCTGTGCGGCCTGTGCCAACCACCAACACAGCAGCACTAAGCAGCAACGCTGGTTGCCGCCTCGCTGGTAAGCAAGCACCAACGCTGGTCTCTCTCACTCTCTCAGTTCTCTCTTCTCTCTCTCTCTCTCACCTCTCCTTTCTACGTCTCCACTAGGCGCTAGCCGCACCACCTCTCAGGCTCTCATTTAGGCAACACTCGACAGCAACCACCGACACCAACTAGTCCAACACCGACAGCAACCAACGGCACCAGCAGTCTGACACCAGCAACCACCGACAATTTTAGTTTTTTTTTTTTTTATTTTAAGTGCATAAAAGAACCAAACAACCAAACCACGATTAACTAGTCCAGTGAACCAGTTAACTGATTGCATCGGTTTGGTTTCAGTTTGGATATTTAAAAAACTGGTAAAATCGGTTCGATTTGAAAAAATACCCCATGGTTTGGTTAACCGAACCGTGAGCACCCTACCGTGTCGTGTCGCGGGTTGGGCTGGCCCGTGGGCCAAGCCTTGGTTCAGGCCTGGCCATGGATCATACCAAAGTTATTTATTTAAAAATTGAAAAAAAAACTTAATATTTTAATTTTATATGAATTTTGATGTATACAATTGCTTATATATACAATAATTAAATAAATTAGTATAATAAAATTGAAAACAATTGTTTATTTTATTAATATATTATATACTATATATTATTATATAATTATAATTTATATAATATATTATATATATAAATATATATAATATATAATTAATATATATGGGTCATGCCGACACACGGGCCATGGGTGACATGGCCCGCTCGGTCCTGCCGTGCTGGCCCAGCCCACAGACCTAAAACCCAGGGCCATCATGGCCCACACAATCATTCAAGGCCTAGCATGGCCCGATTTACACCTCTAGGAATATTACCCAAGGTAAAAAATTTAAAACTTTCCCTAAAATTTCTAACAATTATAAAAATCTCCCTTAAAGTTTCACTTTCAAAAACCTCCCCTTAAGTATTGAAAAAACTTGTAGTTACTTTCCTTTTCTTCTTATTCTTGATGGAAAACGTTGGCCTAATGAGCTTTTCAAAAATGCCTGTAAGTACCCATTTTACCCTTGTATCTATCAATTCATATAAAAATTTATTAAAATACCTCCAAAAGCAAGGTTTTTAAAATCGGACCGGATAGGGAACAGTTTTGGGCCCGGTTCCTGGGTCAAACAATCCGATCTCCGGTCCAAACGGGCAGCTCACACTAACAAAAAAATTAAAAATAAAAAAAAAAACCCAAAAAACAACCAAAACATTCCCGGGTAAAACAGTTCGACGGTTCGACCGCCCAAGTCAGTGATTTGCTAACCAAATCAACGATTTTTGGCCAAATAGAAGTTTTGGGGTAAAAAAGAACCGGTTTGGTGACCCGTGAATGGTTCATGGTTTTTTCGATCCGACCGTCCAATCCGGTTCGATTTTGAAAACACTATCCAAAAGAAAATTTCACTTTTAACTAAAAAGTAAAGTAATTTTACTTTGATGTTTTGAATTATATTGAAAGATGTCCTACTAAGGGGAAGTTCTATTTTGGGATTTTGAGAGGTGAAAAGTTGCTCAATGAGATTGTGAATCCCATTGACCAAGAAACCCATGTTTTTTTTTTTTATGTGGGGACCAGGGAAAATTTATTTTCCTGGGTATTCACTTACCTAGGTAAATAATACCCATCTCCTAGGTGGGTAAATTAACTTTCCCATCTTGAGAAAATTGCCACAACTTGGATGGGACAAAAATGCCACTTTTGACAATGGAATTTTAATGGCTAAAATTGTCATTATTTTATTTACTTAAAAATAAAAGAACATGGGTAAATGCACTTATCGGGGTAAGTACTTTACCGAAAAGCGAACGGGGCCTATGTTGGAATGGTGATTTTATAACTTTGAACTCTTCATTATTAGAACAAAGATGAAAGGGAGGTGACTACAGGTTTTTGTGAAACTATAAGGATGGATTTTATGATTATTAGAAACTTTAGGGGAGGTTTTTATATTTTACCATATTATCTAAAACTCATAATGACTTTTCACATTTCTCTTTAACTCATCGTGACTTTTGAAAACCTCCCAAGATTATCTGTCAATGAGTTTTATTGTCCAAAATTCATCTTCCGTTAAGATTTCTAGAATCACTGTTAGTGATTATTCCATGTAAGCATTTAAGTATTTTACATGACCAAACTATCCTTGAATGATTAATCAACCTTATTAACTATTTTTATGACATAATTACCCCTAACTACTATAGACTTAAGCTCGGGTCAGGGAAAATTTTGTCATGAAAAATATTTAATAAGCTTGACTAGCCATTTGGAAGTAGTTTGGCAATGTAAAATAATAAAATACTTAGATGGAAAACTTGTGTTACTAATCACTAATGGTGAACTAACAAAAGTATAACGGAAGGTGAGTTTTAGAAAATAAAGCTCATTGACCGGAGGCCATTTGGATGTTTTGAAAAGTCATGGTAAGTTTAAGATAATATCCCTTAATATTAAAATTGAAAATAAAAAGTAAAAGATATAGATGCCCTTTACTACGTTAAATTTTCAAAATATGACCATTCTCTTATTCAACTTAAAACTAGGATTTTCTACTGATGTAGGCGCTTTAGGCAGGCCAATGGCATGCCGGCACGTGGCTGAGGGCGGAGCCATTCAGCACATCTGGTAGGGCGGAGGTTGGCACTCAATGCGGTGACCTTGGATGGCCACACGCCTAGGGCCAAATCGCATCCTGACCGTCCGCGCCCATCCACCTCCAAGCAACCTCAAGTATATATAGGGCATGACTCCTCCAAGGTAAGGGGCTGGCTACTCACTCATCACTCCAAGCTCTTTAGCTTATGGGTGACCTTGTCCGAAATACTTGGACCTCATCTACCCTCTTTGTTACGCCCTCGCTAACTTGACCGTCGGAGTCCCAGCCTTGGGTTAGCACCTGGGTCCTCTAACATTCCCTTCCTCGCAGGTGCTCGGCCTTGGCCGACCTCGGTAACTCGTGGGTGCTCGACCTCAGCCACCTCGAACCTTGGACTCAACTGGTCCTCGGCCTCAATAGCCCTTGGATCCTTCCACTAGCCAGCTCGTCCAAGAAGCAATTTTTTAGTGTTGTCCTCAACCCATTCTGAGCATCAACAATTGGTGTCGTCTGTGGGATAGACTACTAAAACTTCCCCCAATCTACAGCTAAGCTTCCAATGAAATGGCTAGAAGAAACAAAACTACCCAGAACTTGGTCACCAAGGACCAACTCCAAGCAGTCCTTCACCGGCTTGGCGACCTCTTGCAAAGGCTGGATGAGGTGAGGCGACTAGCAGGAGGCTGCCTGCAGGGTGGCCACCCCGCTAGAAGCCTAGGGTATCGCCGCGAACGTTCTTTGCGAGATCCGCCAGCTTAGTGCCTTGTTGGACCTACCCGGGCCGACCTTTTAGAGTCCAGTGGAAGACGCCGAAATGTGAGTCAGCCGCCAAGGACCCTCCAACCTCCCGACTTAAGGGAGAATGAATCAGCATGGTCTTGCGACCACCACCGAAGCTAAGGACACTACCACCGACAAGAAAGCCCTCGAGGCGAAGGCAGGCGATTGGGCCTCCACGGCCCCCCTCTAAGGGAACCGACGTCTCGCCTCCTCTCCACCTCGTGCCTCAGACCTTCGAGAATACTTCAACGACTGATGGGCCAAAAAGAACCGAGATGCTGCTAGCCCGTCTTGCTACCAAGGAGACTAGGATGAGGCCAAGGTGCCCGTTGGCTAGAAGATTAACGACCTACAGGTGCAGCTCGGTGCGGTGAAAGACACAATTCAATAAGTAAAGGAGAGTCGAGGTGACACCTCGACAAGTTAGAACCCCTCCATTAGGATGGACACCTTCACCGCCACCATCACTTCGAAGCCTCTCCCACATCACTTCAAAACTCCCACACTGGAAACTTACGATGGCACCTCGGACCCAAACGAGCACCTGGAGAGCTTTTGGGCACTCATGCTCTTGTACGGATATTTTGACGCCTTGATGTGCCGAGCTTTCCAAGAGACCTTCAGCTCGCCGATGGTTCTTTGAGCTCCCGCCTTGCTTCATCAACTCATGGGAGCAGTTCGCCAACCTTTCCCTTGACCATTTCATCAATAGTTGATGATGCCAGAAGAGCACCGTCTCACTTATGGCCATTCAACAGAGACACGGCGAGAGTTTGTGGTCCTACATTGACCACTTCAAGAACGTAGAGCTCGAGGTCCACGACCTCAACCCCATGGTCTCCATGAATGCAACAACCCAAGGCCTTCTCCCCAGGTTGGCCCTTAAGTGCTCTATCGCCAAGATGCCGCCCAAGACCAAGGTGGAATTTCTGAAAAAGGCACAAAGGTACATCACCGTTGAGGAAGCCTCGACCGGTGAGCACCGAGGAGGAGAGGCCGACCACAACCATGGTGACATCGAGAAGAAAAGGAAGAACAGAGACAGTCGCAATGACGATAATTACGACAGGAAGCCGCCGGCCCCGTCCTATGACCAGTACACACCACTCAACTCCACCCGAGCACATATCCTCATGCAGGTAGGAGAGGAGGAGTATATGAAATGGCCTAGAAAGAGAAACCCCAAGAGGGGTGATCCAAGAAAAAACTGCTCATATCACCACGGCATTGGCCATGACACCGAGGACTGTTACGAGATCCAAGACAAGATCGAGTCCCTCAACCATCGCGAATATCTGAAGCAGTACGTCGACAGCGACCTCATCACCTCACCCCAACAACAGTGGTTATAATCAACGTCATCATCAAGAGTTCAGCCTCGGGCATACCCACAGGGCCGACCATAGGAGCTCAGCCTCGGGCGTACCCATAGGCTCGACCAAGTAAACAAAACTTTTGTATTAAAGCAAGTTTCTCTCACCTCGTCTCAAATCCTCAGCGTATACATTCTCATCTCGATCAAGCGACCAGCCGCAGCATACAACCTTCGCCCTCCCGGCCGAGGTGCCAACCTGGCCCAGGCGCCCTCCTGGCCGAGGTGCCCTCACCCAACACTCTCTCCAGCAACTTGGCCCTCTTGAGCAGCAAGTCCCTGGCATTCAGCGACATCCTTATGCAAGCACAAGCTCATCAATGCTTACCAACGAGAAAGTGAGCCAACGTGTCGGGCCAATAGTAGGAATCTTCCTACCAAGGCGAGCGAAGCCGAGGCCAGCCCTTATCAAAGCTTCCTTTTCCACTAGGGGCTCAGCTCGGCTCCCTACCAAATTGACTTGAACGACCAACCCTCTGCATTGGATGCAAAGGAACACCACCTCCATCTTGCGCATGGTTACAACCCGATGCCCACCTCAGGCATGGTCCGAACCTTCAAAGCCAAGACTCGTCAGATGTGCACACAGTACCCAACGCTGGAAGTCACCTCACGTGTGGCCACGACATGCCTGCTCGTCATTTGTGCCTCACACAATGGTGACCGACCAGAAGTCATCGCCTGGCCTATGCACGGACTCATCAGCTCATCTGAAGCACATGACTGGGGAGCACGCGCACCGCGTACCCTTGCAGAACATGGTACCGGGCTCTCTGAAACTGAGGCAAATGCCTCTGTGCTCTTCAGCTCTCCACAACCCTCTCAAGAGGCAGAATCAGTGCAACAGCTAACGGAAGCCCCTTGAAGCCGAGGATGTCTACATGCTCATAGGCCAGGCTACCTCCAACAAGGCCTCAGCCGGAGCCGATGTTTCCATGCTCTCAAGCTAGGCTATTCTCAGCAACTAAAAATCGAGGCTAGCACCTCCATGCCCAAAGACTGCTCTCTCTAGATCAGCTAAGACCTCCAGGACCAATGGTGCGACCACATGCGGCGACCTTAGATGGCCACGTGCCTAGGGTCGGATCGCATCCTAACCGTCTGCGCCCATCCACCTCCAGGCGACCTCAAGTATAAATAGGGCATGACTCCCCCAAGGTAAGGGGCTGGCTACTCACTCATCACTCCAAGCTCTTTAGCTTACGGGCAACCTCATCCGAATCACTCGAACCTCATCCGCCCTCTTTGCTACGCCCTCACTAACTTGACCGTGGAAGTCCCCACCTTAGGTTAGCACCTGAGGCCTCTGATGTTCCCTTCCTTGTAGATACCTGGCCTCGGCCGACCTCGGTAACTCGTGGGTTCTCGACCTCAACCACCTCGAACCTCGGCCTCAGCAGCCCTCAGATCCTTCCACCAGCTAGCTCATCCAGGAAGCAAATTTACAGTGTTGTCCTCAGTCCATTCTGAGCATCAACATCAACATGAATGGAAGAGTGAGGAGCTAAGAGTTTATAGCTTTGGAAGTAAGAGAGAGAAAGAGAGAGAGAGAAAGAGATGGAACCAAGAATAAAAATATAAAGAAAAGAGAGAAAAGTGTATTTCAAAACAAAATCTAAGAGATATATAAAAGATAAATGGAACTCACATTATGTCGACACTTAGTCCACCTTTTACATAGACCCTCTGATGCTGTCCAAACCAAAGTGGACTTGCAATAGATGAAGTCTTTCCAACTAGGATTAGCTGAGGTGGAATGATGAATTGATGCACCGAGCAGAACCTACAACCAAAGCATAGTTAGAGGTCCTGAGGATGAGGTCTCTGGGAAGGCTCTCTGACACTCAAGTCAATAAGAGGTGAAACGGTCGGCTGGGCCGAGTTGTAGAGGGCGATCTGGTATGGGCTGAGCAGGGTTGGGGAAACAAGAGAGCAAAGAGAAGGCTAGAGTGTCGAAAGGTTGAAGAGAGCTATACCTTGAAGGGAGATGCCTTTAAATAGCTGAGTGTCGTGGTGCACTCGGTCACATCCCTTGTGGTGCTCGAGGGAGGAGACCGCCTGCTGAGGTCTTCAAGTGATCCTATGTTCCTCAGTGGGGATGCTTATCGGCGAGGTAGAAACATTGTGTGCCCCTCTCTTGCCCCAAGGTTTGCACCTATAGGTACGTCCATTAACTCCAGTGCGTGATGTGTTGATTCGTTGACGTGCTTGAGGAGGTCAGGCAACCCTGAGACATGGCAGCCCGACCAACCAAGGTACGATTGTAGCACCCTCCAATAGCAGCAACATGACAAATCAGTTTCCCCTCTTTTTCTTCTTTGTTGCCATCAAATAAGGGAACATTGAACTAGCCTAGTGGTCACCCCTTACTCCCTCCTTCTCTCTCCTTTCCTCTTCTCCTTCCCACTTCTCTCTCCCTAGTTTCATTCCCTTCCCAACCTATACTCGCGGTAAGCATGGGCCGGTTTAGTTCGGTTCCATGATAGAACCTAAAACCTACCCTATAAGGGTTAGTTCTAGTTTTTTGGAACTGGAATCTACCTAGTGAAGGTTAGTTCTAAGGTTTATCCTGGTCTTGGCAGTTCTAGGGTCTACCCATGAAACCTGTTCTTTCTTTACTCTCCCCCTTAAAATAATCAAAACATGTCCTTTAAAAACTTGTTTATCAATAATGACAATATATAGTTTGAAACATATATTATCTTTATTGATTAAATTGCATAATTTAATATGTAAATTATCATAATATATTAATATATGGTTCAAAATCTGTCAATATAATTTAAATTTTGTAAATATTACCTTTTCGCATTATTTATTATACACATTAAAATATTAAAATGAAAACAAATGATCAAATCACTTAACTAACTCAATGGTCAAGTGAGACCATGGCTTTTGTAACCATGAGTACTTGAGTTAAAATCTTCACATCCTTGAAAATATTTTGGGGTTTTATTCAAAGTAAATTCAGTTCCAAAGCCGGTTCATCAAGTCAGTTCGGTTAGGTTAAACCCCTAGACCCTAGAACCAAACTGGGTAGGGATTGGTTCCAAGAATTTGGAACCAAACTCTCCTCTGTAACAAGTTGGGTAGGGCCGGTTCAAGGCCGATTTGAGGTTAGTTCCATTTGGTTCCGGATATAACCTACCCATTTACTCACCCCTAACATCTATGATCAATGAACTAGAATGATCATTGCAAATCCTCCGCTTTTCACTCTCTCTCTCCTCTTTCTTTCTTCTCTTTTCCATTGCAACCCATGGCCAAGCAACTGGGGTAAACCTTCCTCTATTTGATTGTAAACTGACCAGATCATTGCTTTTCGATTTTTTCCCACCTCATTTCACTCTCCACCATGGGAAGCCAACAATGACTTGGTGAATCAACTGACTACTAACTAATGTTAAGTTTTTTTTTTTTGAGCTCCAAGGGCTACACAACGGGGGGTAGCCCATCCCCCAACCTAGGTGCAGGCGAGTTCCCATTTCCCAGGTCTCCGCTACAACTAGAAGGAGACCTTACCAACCAGCCAGTTGGCGCCTTCAAGTTTCTCGTCTGGTTCTAAACTTCTAATTTCTTTTTCAAGAGATGGAGTTTTAATCAATAACTATGGTTAAGTTTTGCCAATGAAGATGAAGCCAGAGAGCTAAGAGATCCTTAACCCTGTCATGCCTTCTTCCTATTGCCTACTTGTGTAGGGACAAAATTGGATATTAGTCATGGCCCAAAGCATTTTACAAATGGGAATCCAGATCTTCTCCTCATAGAGCGCACGCCTCACACAGACCTCACAGCCCCATCTCATCGTGTATTGGGAACATCTCCCGTCATTTGTGTTGTAATTCATGGGGAGATGTTCCCAAGACACGATGGGATGGGGCTGTGGGGTCCGTGTGAGGTGCGCTCGGTGAGGAATATATCCCAATTCCACAAATGGAGGGCCTATATGTGCCAGTGGGGCCACTCTAGAGGATTTACATTGCTTGTTTTTTGGAAATCATAGGGTATATTAAACACCAAGGGATATATTTAAGTAATTAATCCTTTCATTTTTTTTCTTTGGTAGTAATTGGCCTTTTCTACCATATATTTTAGTGGTACCAAGGCCATGAAATCATCATCATCCAAGCCTTATAGTCGGCTACATGAATAATATATCACTTCTTACGAGTACTATCAATGCTCTTTTACTAGAGCCATCAAATGTTTCTCCTATCAACTTAAAAGGAAGAAAGGTCTCTGCTGATGCTTGTGTGTTAGGTCCTTATTAGAAGTAGGCCATGGTTTAAAGATACTGAAATTTGTCTTCAATATGATAGGTTTATAGACTTGGTAGCACTAAGGTTGCACCTCAGGCAAATCGAAATGGATGGAGCGGGATAAGGGTCAATGAGGCATCAACTTGAAGATGGATGTCAATGGACAAGATTTGCCCAACTCAAATAGAGTCCTGTTAAGTTAAGGTCTCCTCAAGTAATCGGGTTGCAATTCTCCTACTGCAACTGTTGGAAGGAGTACAAATACAAATATGTAGAGTACAAAATCTTATATTTTGTATGTATTTACACTGTACATATTTGTATTTGTACTCTTTCCAAACTGAGCTTATGGACTGGGAATCAAGACGATTAAGACCCAAAGGTTTTCCTAATGGGATTTTCCATTGCTAATGAGTAGACCTGAACTATTTCTATCAAAAAATTAAAAAAAAAAGACCTGAACTTTCATTTATCACAGAGGACCACCCTAACTCTTAGGCCCCATTTGCTTTTCAGTAAGTTATTTATTCGGGTAAATGCATTTACCCGGGTAAGTGTTTCTGAGGAAAGATTTAACCAGGTAAGTGCATTTACCCATGTTCTTTATTTCCCAGGTAAATAAGGAAATGTCCATTTTAGCCGTAACAATTCAATATTAAAAGGGGCATTTCTGTCTCATTCAAGTATTAGCAACTTTCCCCCATGTGGGAAAGTTATTTAAAACCCCAAAGTATTTTTGTATCATTTTATGAGACCATTTGTAGAAAATTAATAAAATATAGCAAAAAAATGAAGAAAAAGAAGAAAATAAGAAATACAAAAAAGTACAATAAAAAGGAAAATTAAGAAAATAAAACAAAATTAAAGAAAAATAAGGAAAGTACAAAAAAAGACAAAAATATAACAGAATATAACAC
Organism: Nelumbo nucifera; assembly: GCF_000365185.1. The sequence goes on along the minus strand of NW_010729231.1, from coordinate 1,302,500 downwards.
TTTGAATGAGCATTTGCATAATGGGTACCATGTAATACTAACACCAAACTGAAAAGGAATAGCATTTTCCATTTTCCAGTCAGTTGGCAAGGACATGAATGTGGGCCACCGACCACAAGAAAATAAGAAAAGTACAAACAACAGATGAATCCAGGTCCAGTGGTCCACCGTCCATGTTCTAAAAGAAGCACCAGAGGTTTTCCTCTTCCACTAAAGCTAAGAACAGGACCATTGCTAAGGAGACAAATTTCATGTGGCCCAGCAGAAGCCATATCATAGAGGGATCGAATTGTGGTTCTTAATGGTTAAGGCCTGCAACGCCGTAGCCTAAATAAAATCAGCCATTCCAGAATTAAAACAACTGGTGGTGAGAGAAGAATAAAAAAATTATGAAAGAAAGCCCTAAGATAAGTTGGAACATGGATGCTGGATGCTGGATGCTTTTTCACTAGGCCTGTAAAGAATAATACTTGAAAATCTGCACCTTGATCAGACATAATTAAAATTAAATAAATTCAGTATATTATATTTAGATAATTTATTAGGTATAAAAACTAAAAAATAATTAATTTTAATTTTTTAATTAAAAAATTAAAGCAGAGTCAAATTAAATCCAAATTCGACCCGAGCCCATTACGGTTCGAATCCGAATCCAAGGTTTTCAAATCCATGCAAGTTTTCAATAATTAGATCGAATTTGGGCTTTACTGAATTCGATCCAATTATAGCCCTATCCTACACAAGGATTCCGACTTACAACAACAAACTCGATGTTTTGGCCTGGCCCAGCCTCATGAAACCCTACCCTAGTACAGAGATTCATGTTCACTAAGCAGTTCTCCAATTAACAGTGGGCATAAATCTCAAACCAAAACTGAACTGAATCAACTAGTTCAGTGGCTCAGTTAACCGGCTTTTTTTTGGTTCAGTTTCATTGGTTCAATTCGGTTTTTGATGAGCACCCCTATTGTTCAGCTTGATTTTTGGCCCTGTTTCAGGTTCAACCGTTATGTGGAATGTGTGAAACAGAATTCAAAATAACCACACAAAATTCATTCAGACAGCATCTTTACTGAATTGCGAAGTAAATCTATTGATTTTGGTATGAAAGTTTACAGTAAAACGCAAAATTTGATTTGTGAGTGTCCCCTTCAGCAATATGTGCAGATCCTTCAGATTAAATTGATTAATCTGAAGGATCAACATGGAAAAATAAAGGTAGTATTATTCATTTTCAAAATTCCATTGCTCTAATCACTTAGCTAAGTCAAATTGGGATAGCATATAGAAAAATAAAGAACCTACTTTGCAGCTCTTCGCGACTCCTTTGTTGCCCCATAATAGACTGGTTTACCGCTTGGATATAGTATAAAATTCCAGCCAAAAACTGATCCACCAACAATATATGTCCCTTGGATCTGACTGTCCCCTCTGCTCTCAGAGTTGTTCCCTCCAGAAAGTGGCTTCTCTTTAGGTAATTTTTCTGGAAGAGAGTGTTCTTCTGCCTGCTTCTCTTCTTGGGGCCTCTCCATGGGTTTTTGTTCCTGCCTGTTTTCACCTAGTAAAGGGTGACCTGGTTGATTCTTACACTTCCCAATAAAGAATGTTTCCATCTTTAACTGTTTATATAAATCCATCATGAGCTTCATCTCTGTAGCAGTAGTAGTAGGATTCAATTAATTATAAATTGAATTAGAGAAACTAACCCCCACCCAAAAAAGAAAAAAAGGAAGAAAAAATAAAACCAAATAAAGCAAGTAACGAAGTGTTGTCATGATTATAAATAAGAAAAGCATCTAAGCACTAGAATTATTTATGACAAAACCACATTGATAGCAAATTCTTAAGCTTTACTTTAGAAATTATAGGTAGCCTAGAAGGTTTGAGAGCAGAGACAAAGACTTGCGCTAAGCCAAATTTTGTAGTGCTTGGTCAGGCAGATTCAGGAGTCAGGAGTACCTTTAGTGCTCCAAACCATGCTCAAGGATTCCGACTCTTGCCCTCTCTATGCATGCACAGATTCACACTCTGCAAAAATGGATCAGAAAAAAAGCTGCAATTTAAGATTGTAATTTATATGAGAACTGAATCGGATTTAGACTTTGACAGTAAAACCATTACTCTCCCCGTCTCCAGTCTCTTCCAAGTGGCCCTTAATTTCATGAGATTGCATGGGGTTCATATATTGGACCAATTATTTATTTTAGGAGGTACAGAAGTATACTTCTCTCTCACCATAAAAAAAAGCAAAACCATTACTCTCCCTATTTCTCTATAAACAACCAACAATCTCTTATTCTAAATTGAATACCTATATACTTCTCTCTCACCATAAAAAAAAAGCAAAACCAACCCATTAAATCCTTCTCTTAAATTATGTCATTTGTTATTTTTTGGTTAGCTACAATACTATATAAAATTAAATTCACAACCATATTTTTTCTACTGAGATTATTATAGTGTATAAAATGGACATTGTTCATGAATAATTCAGGAGTGTGTATCTGGCTATTCGAGCTTGGCTCAGTCATAAATTATCAGGCTTGAGCTTGGTTCGAACTAGTGACTTGAGCTCGAGCTCGGCTCGAGTCAAAAGCTCGGAAGTTCGAGCTCGGCTGCCTCTGATTGCAGGTCTCCCTAGCAGCCAACATCTCCCTCAGTTGCCAAGGTGCCAAGCCGAGGTCTCCTTCAGCTAATGAGGTGCCGAGCCGAGGTCTCCCTATCAACCGAGATGTCGAGCCGAGGTCTCCCTATCAACCGAGATGTCGAGCCGAGGTCTCCCTATCAACCGAGATGTCGAGCCGAGGTCTCCCTATCAACCAAGGTGCCGAGCCAAGGTCTCCCTTAGTTGCCAAGGTGCCAAGCCGAGGTCTCCCTTAGCTGCCAAGGCGCCGAACTGAGGTCTCCCTCAGTAGCCGAGGTGCCGAGCTGTGGTTTCCTTTAGTAGCCGAGCCGAGGTGATACCCTATGTACATATACTCAACTAGGCTCGCAAGCCTCACGAGCCGAGCTGTATTAAGTTCGAGCTCAGCTCGATTAGCAAACGAGCCCATATATTAGGCTCGAACAGCTCGTGAACAGCTTGGCTCATGGCAACCCCTACTCCCAAATCCTAAATATTTTCCCTGTTGATGCCTGTGCACTTTTGCTCTGCATTTCAGTCATTTAGTAATACATAACCAGTTAAAAAAAGGAGATGAAAACCCATTACAACTCTAATGACTTCCAGGTTGCAGGCTTTAGCTCAGTCAATTCATGCCTGAATTTGTGCAATTCCTAAATATTTAAGACTGGGATCAATGGCAAAAATAATATAGCACAGAATGGCTTCATTCAATTAATCCCTACCAAATAAATAAATAAATAAAAGATAACAGTCCGTTGTGGAATATGAGAACTGAAGAAAATCATGTAAGTTTTAGAACACAATTACATAACTTATTCAAATAAGAGTAAAAACCTAGAACTGATACTGAAAAGCTTACGTTTTCGAATTTCATAAGCTGCCTTGCAATTTCTGAAGTCAGGAGTCCGAAGAACCTTCAAGAGAACAAAGAACATTTAGGTTCTTTACAGGCTAAGACCTTCCAAGCTGATGCAAAAGTGAATAAATCAACATGAGAAAGAAGATATTACAAGGCATAGTTGTGTATAACATGACTAATGTGATAAAAAAAGGCCCATATAGTTGAGTTTCTTGAAGTATGAACTAATTATAGAATATAAAGATGACTAGTCATTTCGCATGAACAAATGCAAAGAGAGTACTCTCCTGTAAATGAAAAAAGATCCAAAACAATGCATGAAACCCATGAGAAAAAGGGGATTAATGTAAAAAGTGAGCAAGTCGGCTATTATGATTGACAACCATAGAAGAAAGCAAACGGCAATATGTCACTTCAATTCAAGAATTTGGTCAGTGCACCCAAAAACCAATTAGCATCCATTAGCCCTCCTCATTCAGCACCAAAATTCAAGCATTGATCAGGTCTCCACTACCACACACCAACAGACCAAAAACAGTGCAGTGAAACAAGTGTCAATCTGCATATTCTTTTAACCTTTGGAGACAACTAGGGAAGGAAATGCTTCAATATCTTATCTTGACATCTACTTCTATGATGCCACATTAAGAGCATAGATTACCTTCCAACAATGTTACACCTAAATCAGCTGATATCCAAACAGAAAGACATGCTGGCTCAATTCTTCCAAAATCCTTTTTTTTTTAATTTTTGAAGAAAAAGGTAAAGTAATTTTATTCAAACTGCAGATTAATTATACAACAACTTTACTAGAGCAGGCCCCCCAAACTCAAGAGCCAAGGCTTCACAGGCTACAAGATACATCAGATACATCAGATACTCAAGTGACCTAAATATGGCATATCAACTTGCTGAATCCTAATGATTATTGTTCAATGCTCATCAAGTAATAAACAAACAAATAAGATCTGGACCATGTTCAACAATTCTACATAAATCAACTAAACATGCAACTACCATCTTTTATAGCACAAATCATCAAAACCACAAGAGATCGCCTCTTAACAAAATAGAGTTATAACTACTAGGATATATTGTCTCTACATGCACATATTATATCACATTCTCTAACAACACGTGAAAAATTCACCAATTGCTCAACAAAGTCAAATTATGCCCATAAGATGAATCAGTTTACAGAATTGTGCTTCATAACTCCATAATTCAGAAAACTTTAGCTACTCCACCCCACATCCTCAAAGGAAATGAAAAAAGGAAAAAGATAGCCCATGGCTAATAATATTGCTGTGTAATTGTAAAGTTAACATCCTACGGGTTATGAGTGAATTTAAGAATGGTATTTTCAGTCTTCACTTAGAATGGCTACAGGGTAGTAATTCCCTATTAATGGCAAACAGATAAGAGGTTCTACAACTTTCAAATCTAATGATGGGCTTACTAGGATGAGCTAGGATGAGAAAAGGTAACTTGGATGAGTAATAACAAAGAATAGTTATAGAGAAGCAAGTAGATAGCTTGCAATCCATCAAAAAATGAGCAAGAAATTAGATTCCAGCAATGAGACACTTTAGAATTATGAAGAGAAAAATTGTGTGTGCGTGTAAGCCATAATGAGAATTCACTAAAACAAACTTTTATTCATAAATCAATTCTTCAAATTTTCAGTTACAATGACTATTTATAGACTCAATGCAAGGGCTTGGGTCTCCCTTTACTGACCAATCCCAACTAGGAAACTGACCAAGATAAAAAATTGCATTAGAAGTTAGAACTGAGGTATACGTATATATAAACCATAGGAATTAGGAACCACTCATATATGGACCTCATCTCCAAAAATAACTCTAATAACGTATTACTAATTCCACCAAAAAAACAAAGACAACTCCAAAATAAACCTCAAAGATGGTGTATCATATTGTATCTTTTGGGTCCCGATACGCCTGTTTACAGGTGTTTTGGGACCCCCCTCTTTTTGAATAAAAAAAATACCTATATTTAACTCCCCAAAAAACCCCCCTCTTTTTGAATAAAAAAAATACCTATATTTAACTCCCCAAAAAAACAAATTTTGAAAAAAAAACTAAAAAAAAAAATATGTTTCCGTGTGTATCTAAGTACTGATATGCCTCTGCCGATACACAGAGGCATATCGATATTTTGAACCTTTTTAATAGGACCACAACTTTCTCAAAATATGTCAAAATTACAAGCTGTTGGTTTGTTTGATAGATAGCTTAATAGCACATCTAATGACACCAAAATCATACAAAATAAACATGTTTTAACCTCTAAAAATAATAATCTGAAACAAAAGTGGCATGATTACAACCACAACTTTTCAACTTCTAAAAATCATTGAACCTATTTTGAATAAATTTAAATCTAACTATTAAAAGACTCAAGTAGACCCAAATTAAATAACCCAATAATTACAAATTGTCATTGGTCTAATAATTTGGAGAAACTACATTCTTTCTTCCATTGTCTCTCTTTTTCCACCTTTGCATCATCTATGCAACAGCAGCCACAAATATCTCTATCTAACATGGATACAAGTTATCTAATGCAGTGAATTCAGAAAGCTAGGGTGTTGGATTTATTTATTTATTTATTTATTTGCAGATGTGTAACCATGGCATGACATGGTGCTAGACATGGACAAGTTTCAAAAGCAACTAGAATAAATAATACCAAGAACAACAATAAAGCAAGAAAAAACGAGGAGTATCCTTGTAATGTTGTTTATTACATACCCTCGTTTTTTATATCTGATTTAAATCCCTCTACATCAGAAGGACCATAGCAAATGCTAGATTATGCATAATTTCAACAATGTTCAGATAGCATCTCACTATGACCTATGAGCAATACTTCCAAGTTCCAACAACTTGCAAAATAAAAAATGGAACAAAAGTTCTGTTTTGATTTGGAGCTAAAATGCCCATTTGAACCAAACAAAGATGATACCCAAGGCCCAAGCGTCAAATACCCCAAATTCAACTACGTCTAGTATGCTTCCACATTGGTTATATTTCCTTCTAGTGCTGCATTGCTTTTATGTTCAACTTAACAAAGATGCTCCTGGTTTTCCAAGAAATAGACCCACTATGACGGTTAGTGTCAGTTGCCCTTTCCTAAGAACTTTTGGCAAAAGGATCAACTATACTGCATGTTACAGAAACATGTCCCGAGTATCACTTCTCTTTCCCATTAGGAACTTTGCGTGTGTTAATGTGTTATACTATTATTTCATGCGGTATCTCTTATTTTGCAGTAGATACTAGATAGTGAGAAAAAAAAAGTTTGATCCTTGATGCTCTATCACATACCACTGAAGCAAGCATTGAACTTAAAGCAATCGACCGCCCAATAAACCAAATAATATCACTTTTACCCAGTTCTCCAGTGAGAAAGATTAATCTATGGTGTTCTGTCGCATATCAGCAAAGCATACCTTGAACTTAAAGTTGTCGGTTCTCCCGAAAACACAAACTTTTTAGAGAAAAAAAATTAAAAGGAAAGCTATCCGATGAGGAAGTACCGAACAAATATAGGTGATGCAGACGTAGAAAAAAGCATAACTAAAATCGAACAAATTCAAAATGTATCCTTCCTAAGGACCCATGAGGAAACTATGCGATAAAACCCCCTCGCATGTTGAGACCATAAAGAAACTACACAGAAGGAATCCCCAATAAATAACAAGAGAAAGAACAAGAACATGAAGAAGTTACTACCTCAATGAAAGAGGGGCGAAGGTCTTTGACAATGGCCCGGATCTTGAAATACGAAGTTTTACGAATATCGACATGATCTAACTTTCTCTTCTTGTTCTGAGCAGGAGGCACTTGGGGAGGGAGGTTCTGGTTCTGTGCCGTGTTTGAAGATTGAGGTTTCGGCATGTGAGTCGTCGCTGATGCAGCTTTTACCTCTTCCATGGAGGTTTTTTTCTCTCCCTCGCTCGCTCGCTCGCTCGCTTTTGAACTCGAGAGGACGATTGCTATAGGGCCTATACAATTTTTTTGGGTAAATTACAAAAAATCTCCCCTGAACTTTCTGACAATCATAAAAATCTTCCCTATAATTTTATTTTAGCGAAAATCTCTCCGCTATTTTTAAAATATTTGACAAATCCTTCCCTTCCGTCAATGATCACGACGAAAACGTGTATAATTACGAAATTACCCCTAGACGTCATCCAATCATTCTGTAACTCAAACAACATCTTACATTTTCTATTATTTTTGACAGAGTAGAAGAACGCAAACCCAACTGTTTTAACGAAGCTATTGCTTGGAATATTCCACTTCTCAGAATATTCCTTTCGTTTTCCGGTGACTGTTCTTCATCGGAAACTATCATTTACCGGCGAGAATTTGGTCCCTGAGAGATTCCATTTTTAGGCTCTCATTCTATCATTCCATTTTTAAAATCTAATCTTACCACTTTTATTTTAAAAACTTGTAATAAATTTAAGGCCTATTTCAAATTACCCCCCAAGATTTAACAACAATTAGGTGAACCTAGCGACTTTCTTCCATCTTTCTCTCTCCTTCTTCTTCTTCTTCTTTGGTCTCCACCACTACAACCATTCCTCCATTCCAACTTCCTGGTCCTATTGAGACTAACTATCAATTCCCCTGTTCATGTAATTTTACAACATGCCATTTCGCTATACCAAAACTCAACGATGGGGATGACAACCAAGTTCTGGGTTGATGGCGGTTTCACAATTATGATTAGTCGTCTGCTTTGCGGGAATGAGGAAGCAGAAGAGATAAGGAAAGGAAAGGAAGCAGACACTGAAGTTGAATCCCCTGCTCAGAGGTGTTAGATCGATAATAGTAGTAGAAGACAGGGGAGGAGTCAAATAAAAAGAAAATAGAAGACAAGGGGGGAGGAAGAAAGAGAACAAAGTGGAAGGGGACGACAACTATGTCATCTCTGGGGGCGTTCTCTATTCAGGTATGATACGGCGGCGGGGCAGCGTCCTCTGTTCAAGTCTTCTTCATTCATTGAAGATAATGAACAGTAAGCCTTCTAGTATTCATTTTTTCCCTCTTCGTTTCCTGATCTCTATTCTGTCTTTCTTCGAGCTATCGCCATTGGGTTCCTCAGTGGAGAGAGAGAGTTTCAAGAAGGCCGAGTTGTAGCATAGGAACTTCACTGCTGATCAAGACTAGTTTAGATCGAGGGACTGAATTTCTCATCGGAAACGTTGGTTTGGCAATTTGGCATGCAATCCAGTGGATCTGTATGAGTATAAAGTTCCTTTTCTTAATTCAGTCAACTGTTGAATATGTATAAAGAGGAAGAAGAAATCAACAAAGAAAAAAAACAGAAATGATAGTCAGTCTCAGTAGGATTAAGAAAATCATTAATGCATGAAAAGGTAAAATAGGTATTTGAAAAGATTTGATCACCAGTTTAATGTTTTTCGTCATGATTATTGATGGAAGGGAGATTTTCGTCAAATTTTTAAAATAGCGGGGAGGTTTTTGCTAAACTGAAATTATAGGGGAGGTTTTATGATTGTCAGAAATTTCAAGAGAAATTTTTATAGTTTACCCTTTTTTGATAAAAGACTTAAACATACCCCAACTTTTCATAAAAATGACTTAAATATACCCTTAGTTTTGCAATTAGACTTAAACTGTTATTTTTAAGGGAAAATGTTCTATTAATACCTTGTACTTTGGATCTAGTGTCACTTTGGTCATCAAATTTTAAAATGCAACAATTCAGTACCCGAACTTTCAAAATGTGACAATCCAATACCTGTCGTTAATTAGTTGTTAATCAACCATTAATTGACATTTTAAAAAGACACAAATGCCCTATGAGTGTCATCTAATTTTCTTTATCAACTATCCAAATATTAACAAAAAAAATTAATAGTCTCAAATCCTTATCTCTTCTATTCAAGAAAGTTGGGATCACCAGAATGCTCACTCAAACGTAACCCCAACTTTCTTGAATTGAAGAAGCAAGGATTTGGAACTGTTAATTTTTTGTCAACGTTTAGATGGTTGTTAAAGAAAATTAAATGACACTTAAAGGGCATTTGTGTCAATTTCAAATATCACTTAATGCCATGTTAACTGTTGATTAATGACAGGTATTGGATTGTCACGTTTTGAAAATTCGAATACTGAATTATTGCATTTTAAAGCTTGGGGACCAAAATGGCACTAGGCACAAAGTACAAAACACTAATTAGGAATTTTCCCTATCTTTAATGGGTTGAACAAAAAAGACAACTTTGCCCCTCATCTTATAGTTTGAGACACCATATTGCAAAATCTACCATCTACGTCTTCTTCAAAGGCTTAGCTTATTGCTCCTTGGAGTCCTTCAAATCCCCTCGTAGAGCTATCATCCTTAGAATTGATGTCCATCGGTTACAACGTGTAAACCCAGTCTACCATCCTCAGAGTCCAAAATAAATCAATTTTCATTGTTATTTAGCAAGAATCTCACCTTCTTTACTATAGTTCTTAAATGCTTCAAGGGCTTCCTATTGTTGAAAACCATTGCCAGAGATTGATCTTTGTAGAGACTTGAAATAATGTTGCCCAATGTCCATGTATACGAACATTTGACCAAAGGCCAAATGGTGTGTGTTATCATTTGTATTATGACATTGCTATGACCAACTTCGTGTTAGATACCTTGTTGAATAAATACCAAGGTTTTCATATCACAACATAGGGGAGATCACCTCAAATAGTAGGGGATGTTCAACACATACTTATTTGTTTGAGAAGTAGTGTAAGCTAATGGATTCTTTTTTGTTTCATTACCTTCACCCAGGCATCTAACAATTGAAACAGACTTGCTTTCTAAAGACTGAAACAAGTAATCTGTTTCATGAGGGTCTTACATTGTTTTTTCATCTTTGATGGGACTTGAGATACAACCTGCTTCTAGGCCTTACTTCTTTCAGTCCGATATCTTTTCCTTCCTCTTCTCCATCAACACTACCTACTGTTATTGGTTTGGAAGAAACTTTAAGAGAGTAGGGGATCTTTTTTAAATAGGGCATAAATGGTAAAACATGGTTTTTCAAAAATTAAATAGGCCACTTTCAATGTTAAGAATTATTAACATTTTAATAATAGAAGGTATGCTTAAGTTCAGTGGGGTTAACCCACAAGGTATATTTAAGTTTATTTGAAAAACTCAAGGTATGTTTAAGTCATTTTATGAAAACTTAGGGTATGTTTAAGTTGTTTACCCTTTTTTACGGAAATCATAGATAGAATTGGCTCTACATTTAAAATTAGGCCGCAAGTTGGTTCAAAAATCTACAAAACTTTGACAATCTGTTCTACATTTCAAATTATAAAAACGACTGCCATGTCATTGGAGGCTTATATGGCTATTCCCAACATGGGACTCTTAATCCATGTTGGACACAGCAAAATGCCTATACCCAAATTTCCCTTAACGTTGGGTGATTTGAAAAGAAACAAAAAGGATTTTTGGTTTCTCTCACACTCCCTCCTCTCTTGATCTCCCTCCCACTCTCACAAATGCCTCTCTCTGCTCAATTATATGGTTTGAAAGTAAACAAAGGGTGTTTAGTTTTTATATTTTTGTTCTCTCTCATCTCAACCATTCACTCTCCTGGTGTCTTGTAGTCCCTCTGTCCATCAATCTCTCTCGTTTTGTTTATCCGTCAATCTCCCATTCTCCCTCAATCTCTCTCAATCAATCTTTCCTTATTCCTTATTCTCTCTCTTGATTAATCCCTTTTTCTCCCTCAATCTCTACCATTCTCTCTGAGTCTCTCTCCATCAATCTCTCTCGTTCTCTCTTAGTTTCTCTCTCCATATACCTCTTAATCTCTTTGTCTATTCCTTTTTTATTTTGATTTTTCTTACTCTTTCTCTCTCCCTTGCTCTCAATCTCACCAATCGAACAAGAAATTTAATTCAGGAATATTGGCTTAGGCTAGTACGTCAATTATAGCTTTACAGGTATGTGATGCAATATTTTTATATGATTAAATTACTATTCCTTGTATTGGAAAATGATGTTTGAGTATTGTGTTTGTCAATATTATTATTTGTTGGGAATTTGGCAGGGAAAAATATATGAAACTATACTTTTAGAGTAACATAATGCATTGATAAAAGCGATACTTTTCAATTAATATTAATTAAAATGCATTGAGATTTGTTAGATTCAAATTTGATTTAAGGAAGGTATTTTGGTAGAATATTTATGAACATATAAACAATGTCTGTCTCCTTATTTAAGTGATTAATAGTTGAGAAACAAAAGTCTATTTTTGTTCATTGTTTTAAATGGTGATATGGGCTGAACATACCCTTCAGGTAGTAAATTTTATTATCATAATGATTTTTGGGAAAAGTGATTTTCTTCTAGAAAAAGAGGAATGGTAACTAGCTATGTTCATATATTGCAATGCAAATTAAGGTAGAATAACTTATTATTAGCTTTGGATTTTTGTACTGTTTATACATATATGGGCATTCCAAGAACTCATGTCATTTTTTTTTTAAGTTCTTCACAACATATCACTTTAATGATCACAACTATCTATATAGATTATCAAATTCAATTCATTTAGAGCCAAATTAAGTCCTTCCAACCCCTAGTAAGGAGTAAATTTGTCTAACAACTTTTATAGTGGCCCCAGTTGGTATCTAACACCAACCCATAATTTGTCAAGAACTTTAGCTTACTTTTATGTTATTTATGTTCTAACACCAACCCACCTAATCTTCAAAGTATCATTTAGTATATGCAGCTTATGATATTATGTTATTTATGTTCTAGTGTATGGAGTAAGTTCTAAAGAGGTAAAAGTTAATTTTTTGAGAAAAGACATGATCAAGTAGTGTTCTGTCCAAAATATAGATGTCTCTTGCTGGATTGAGAAGTTGAGGAATGAATTGCTTTACATAAAAGGAAGTATCCAAAGTTAAGAATAGCATGCCCAATGAATGTTTTGATGGAAAATTTACAGCTAAATCATTATATTTGTTACTGGTAAGAAATGTGGTTGGAAGGGACAATAGAACAGGGTATGAGGTGACCCCATTACTCTGAGAGTTGAAGCCTCTTTGTGGTTAGTTGCATTGATTGTATTAATTTTGTTATGGGTGGTTAGTTGCTGGGTAGAAATGTCAGTTACATTGGTTACTCTGAGGGTTGATCAGAAGAACTTTGCTTGGTGAGGTAGCTTGTCCAATTTGCTCTTTGTTTAGCTAGCCCATCTGCTTGGCTGTTGTAGATCATTTAACCCAACTATTGGCTATTGCAGATCATTTAGCCTTTATATATATATATTGGTATTTTATAGGATATTTTTCTTGATTATTATGGACTTATTACAAAGTATGGAGAAATGGTAGACGACTTGATTATTTTTCTAAGGCTAGTAAGAAATGGTAACATTTTTGGACTTGATTACAAGTATCCAGAAATGGTAGATACTTGGTATCTGAGGCCTAGCCTCAAATTATTTTTCTTGCAAAATATCCCCAATCAAATTCCTGCGTCTAAGTTAATGAGGATAGCGCACACGTTGTCAATTTAAATTATATAAGGAGGCTAGAATGTTTCTGGACTGTACATTCTAGCCTCAACCTAGTTCTCTACCCAGATCCCCCCAAGGGCACAATGGATCAGCACCAGCCCCACAAGGTGCTACAACCAACCTCCCAAACCCAGCATACTAGACTAGTGCCCCATTGACCCCTGTGCACCGAAGAACCACCCTCCACCTTCCCAACACTCACTACAAGAAAAATCAGTTTTAGCAATGGATAAAATCGTTGCTAAAATCAATAAAACACCGTTGCTATCCGTAAGGGATATTGCCGTGGCTAAAAGTTATAGCAACGGATAGTGTACATCCTGTTAAAAGTATACATCTAACCACGGTTTTAGTCATTGCCAATCGCAACACTTGTTGCAACGGTTTTATAATGTACCATTGCTACATATTGAGATAGCAACGGGTTTGTCCATGGCTAAATGTGTATAAATAGATGGCAATAGCAACGGTTGTATTATGTACCGTTGCTAAAAGTTAAGATAGCAATGGGCCTGTCCGTGGCTAAATGTGTATGAATTGTTAGAAATAGCAACGGTTTTAAATAAAACACCGTTGCTAAACGTGTTCATATTGTCTACTACTAATGACATGTTTAGCAACGGTTTTATTAGACCGTGTCTAAAAGGTTTGCTTTTTAATTCAAAAATCGGACGGTTACCGTTGCTACTTCGAAAAAAAAAATTGCTCTCACCTGAATTTGTTTGATGGATATTTTTAGAAATTTATACAAAATATCCATAATAATCTTTATTTAATATTCATAATTACACAAGTATTTTCATTACAAAAAAAACAATAAAAGAGAATTAACAAAATTATCCTTGTTGCATCTGAATATTTGCTTATATAAACATGCATCACACTTAAGACATTCGATAGAATAAATACGCCATAAACCAAATATTCAGCTCACAATGATAACAAGGACCTGTGCAGGTCTGACATTGAATTGTTGAACCATCTGAACCATTGGCCAACTAGGCTAAGCTTCACGAGTATGTCCAAAGCATCACTGATTGAAACCAAATCCAAACCCAAACCTCCTCCTTAAAAACCCCACTCTAACCACTTCTCAAGAAACCCAAGAGCATCAACTCATGGGATGAATCGATCGATGGAGAAATTTGTCATAAAATGATTTACCATAGAAAAGTGCATGACCACATATCTATACAACATTGAGCAAAGAACCAGAGAGGGACTACTGAACTATGTAATGTGGTTCTAGAAAGCAAGACACACCGTACTGAATGAACGAATGACTGAGAAAGAACTCATGGAACACTGTGTGCCAAGAATGAGGCCAACCTACAGGATTGGCATAGAAAATCATGAGATACCAAGCTTTTCACAACTCTAGAAGTGCGCTGAAGGTCAACCACTACAATAGACACCTTCCTTGAAGCATAACAGACACCGGGTGTGGTTTCGCCCCCAGAAAAAGAGATGATGGGCCACCACCGCCTTTTGAATGTAACAAAAATGAAGTAATTTTAGTTATGAACAAATTGATAGAAGATCGAGTCATAAGACCACACCACCCCCACATCATATTGACCCAGAGAGATGTAGGCATGGCAAGTAGTGGTATGAGTTATTGGATTTTAATCTCATTAGAGATTAAATTTAATTGAAGTTTGATTGATTAATTATATGAAAAATCAGTTTTTCTCTTATCTTGGAAAATAATTTTTTCTCTTACTAAAATCAGTTTTTAACTTGTCTCATATTGGAAAATTACAAGGTTTGTTTTGAATTTTTAAATAGTAGCTTGTTTATACTCCTTATAAATAAAGAGGAGAGTATGGAGGTTTGTTACCGTGCAATGCATGCGCACATGTGTGTGCGCATGTGTGCGGCGCAATGAGGAGCTTTAGAGGCACACTTTTGGTGCGAGGCTAACCGTTGAAGTTTCAACAGCCATGATTCAATCGAATATGATCAAGAGGCACTATTCAAAGTTAAATGTCAACTGTTAACTACATTTTAACAGACACAATTTCAATGAGCCTTTTTTGAACCAACACGTTCCTCTGTTTCATGACTCTTCTTAGATTATTTAAGGAGCACAAATCAAGCAATTGCACACACAAGTTTTCGAAATCACTCGTCTCTCTCAGTCTGATCTGCTACAGTCTCACAGAAGGTTTCTTCGGAGACTCTTCAACTTTGTTGATTGCAAATTCTCGCCCAAGACTCTATTGTATCTTAGGAACGGATTTGTCTATAACTCAATAGCAAACTCAATTGAACTGAGTGAGGGCAAACAACATTCTAAAGACAATGTCTTCAGACACGCCTCAGAGTCTCTCCTCTAAGTTTTAATGACCCCAATTTCCCAACATGAATTCCACTAAAATACCATCCGTCCATGACTTCATGGAATGTTTTAGTCAACCAGGAGCCTTCACAAATAAATTTAAAATGGATTACTTCTTGAAAAGACAACCCACAAAATAAGACATCAATCCCCTCTCCAACCACTAGGAGGAAGCATTAATGTGGAAGGGATAGTGAACTCCCCCTCGGCCACCCCCGACACTCTTTATGAGATTCCTACAAAGAAATGAATTGAATGACTACTTCATGAAGAACGGGGCGAACAAGGCAGTAAGGTAGTAAACAATTAAAGTGCTAGTGGAGATATTCAGGGATCCAGCACACATCCCAAGCACCAAAACATGCAACACCAATTTTCAATAAATGGCATGCTACAACTAGATGCTGCCCACAACCAGCTGTTGTACGTAAGGTGGGAGGATATGAGTTACCAAGGCAGCTCTGTAAACTTGATTTCAATCCAGACACTGCAATTGATAGGTGTGCCTTTACCCATGGAAGTGATGGACTTCAATGGGAATATCCTAGCTACCAAGGGTTCAATTAACCTTCCTCTCCAAATTGCTCCAATTTAGGGGTGTTAATTGACCACTTTTGTATTGGATTCAATCCAATCCAAACCTTATTAAATCAGATTTGGACGCTCCATTATAATTATTAGATTGGGTCAATCCAAAATAAATTGGTTCATATTTTTATTGGTCTGAATTGGACCTAAACCAAATTTCCAATAATCCGATCATGAGACCAAACTCTGATCCAATTTGAAACCGGTCACTTTTATGAATGTACTTTTACGAAAGCACTTTTACGAAAACACTTTTGCAAAAACACTTTTATAAAAGTAATTTTATGAAAATATTTCTACAAAAGCACTTTTACAAAAATATTTTTATAAAAACACTTTTACAAAAATATTTTTATAAAAACACTTTTACAAAAGCACTTTTATAAAAACACTTTTATAAAAGCACTTTTATGAAAGCACTTTTACGAAAGCACTTTTATAACAGTACTTTTACACGAAAGCGCTTTTATGGAAGTACTTTTATAAAAGCACTTTTACGGAAGTATTTTATGGAAGTACTTTTATAAAAGCAAGTTTACAAAAGCATTTTATAAGAATACTTTTATAAAAGTACTTATATGAAGTACTTTTATGAAAGCATTTTTACAAAAGCACTTTTATAAAAATACTTTTATAAAAGCACTTCTACAAAAGCACTTATACGAAAGTACTTCTATAAAAGCACTTCTACGAAAGTACTTTTATGAAAGAACTTTTGCGAAGTACTTTCATAAAAGTGCTTTTACAAAAGCACTTTTATGAAAGTACTTTTATCAAAGCACTTCTACAAAAGTGTTTTTTCAATGCCAAAAGGGTATTTTTTTTATAATTTTCATATTTTCTTCATTTTAATATATCCTTGTAATTCTTTATATATTCTATTTTTTTATATAATTTTTTATATTTCATTTGGTTTGGATTGGATCCAATCCAACTCATTTACATTTTAATAGATTGGATTTGTATTGGATTTGGACTGGATTGTGCCCAGACCATTTATAAGTGGATTCACATTGGACTGGACCGGGTTGAACCAAATCCAATTCAATTGACACCTCTACTCCAAACTTCACAAATCAAGAATTCCAGGTTTTTCTAAGTTGCACAACATACCACATTCTATTCAGCACAATGGTAGAATCGTGTGAATCCCAGCAATGAAGATGTCATTCATCAAGAGGTCAAAATCACATTTACAGGATGCAATATACTACACCAACTTAGCAGAAGACGGAGAGGCCTGCATCGCAAGGATAGAATCCTACACCTCGACGAGGATATTATCTAAAACTCGCCATGACTGTTTTTCCATTTCTATTAAACTTATCATAACTTTTCAAGGCCCCTACCCTTTGTTAAGATTTATGTTAGATCATCATTAATGATCATTAATAGAAATTACCCACATAAGCATTTGAGTATTTACATGACCATACTACCCATGAATGGCCACCAATCAAGCTTATTGAATATTTTTTGTGACAAAGCTACCCTTAACTCGAGCTTGGGCTCACACCAATTAAACCCATAACAGTTAGGGATAATTTTGTCATACAAATATTTAATAAGGTTGATTGATTAATCATTTAAGGGTAGTTTGGTCATGTAAAATACTTAAACCTTTATGTGAACAATTTTTATTAACGATCACTTAACAGTGATCTAATGGAAATCTAATGGCAAGGTGAGTTTTGGACAATAAAACTTAATGAAAATGGAATATATGGAGATTTTATGATGAATTTAAGAAAAATATGAAAAAAATCATAATGATAATATCCTTTTCACAAACATGCTATCTTTTGAATATATGAATCAATAATATCGTGGTAGAACAAAATACCAGACGGTCACTCTTAAATTTTGAGTCTAAACGCATGCATTGAGACCATGCCATTATGTCAAGCTATAAATACAACTTGACCTTTAATTTCTTCACGAGGTTAGCTACCAACGAGGTTAATAATTCCTTTCTACACGAGGTATGAACTTGACCTTAAAAGTCAAAAATACACCTTCATGTATTAATATAATGCTCTAAAGTTCTAAAACAAGTAAGCTATCTATCATAATTGATCAAATTCTTCCACTCTACCTTTATCCCTCAAAAACCATGAGATTCTAGAATGTTATCATGACTTCCATGAATTAATTAATGTTATAAAACTCTAAAACCATCTGCAAATATACTAATCAAGCGAGACAACATGGTTGGTTGATGGTAGTGGTATTTCTGTGAAGTCATAATAATGTCGAAGAATGAATAGACAAGTTTTAGTAACTCAGAGCAGGTGATAAAAGGATAAGTATGGGTGGTGGGCCATCAAAATTGTGGTCATAATTCTTTTGTTTCGAGCTATTCTTTTTATGATATGATATGTTAGATTTGCGTATATTTGGCTCGGTTTCCCTGTGGATTGTTTGTTATTTAGAAGTCCCATAGTTCATATTTTCATCTTTTTTCGATTGATTGGGAAAATATTTAATCCTCAAAAGATGTCATTCAAAAAAGACACACAAAACCTATTTTGGACTATTTTCGTGAAGCTTCAAGTGGAACTTTTCCACCTTTTTCATGTGGAAAAACACATGGGAAGATGCACCTTAACCAAATGGTGTTCAGATTGCTAAGATCTTAATGTAAATACTCACATCATCTTTTTTGCCAATCAGTCTGCTAGAAGATCTTTCAAAAAAGATTTGCCAAACAAAAAAATATGCAAAAGCTCACCTTTCTAGCCTTTTAGCCTCTTAGTTGTATTTTTTAAATATATCAAAAAATATATACTATCTTCATTATATAAATGAAGTTATAGAGAAAATATAGAAAAGGAAAAATCTATGTTGTCGGAGACCAATCAAAACCCTACTGTGAGTTTTGATATATACCACCTAATTGGTTACAACTTTTATGATACTAGTTGATTTGTGGTATCATTGTCTATTATCATAACTGGACCTATAAAAATTGTAGAAAATTAAGCATTTTTTAATATTATATATTCATTATATTAAATAAAAATAAGTATTATTTTGGTCATTTATGAAAGTGACAAAAAATATAAAAAAAACCGAAAAAGGATAATAAACATTTTACTAAGGCAAAGTTTAAAATATTGACAAAATACACATGATTTTTTTTTGGTAATAAAATACACATGATATGGGGCATATTGTATCGGTATTCAAAGGTGTGGATACATGGAACGTGACAAAAAACAATACAATTCATACCAATGGTCATAGGCCTATATATGATGGCACCACAGTTCCATTACCATTGGCATAGATAAAAATGCTGACTTTTCTGAACTTTTTGACAATTTTTATAGGCTGTTCCAATTACTTATAGAAAATTATAAAAAAAAACACAAATAATGTTTTTATACGGTTTAAATGTTTTTCATTTCAAGAAAGAATTATAAATAAATTATCAATGATCTATCAAACTCATTGATTCAACGACAATTTAATATATAGAGATGAGCTATTACTAATTTGGAAGCTCAAACATTATTTGATATATTATTAGTAAAATTGTTGATGATATATATGTTATATAAACTATGAAAGTGTATATACAAACTATGAAAGTGTATATGAAAGTCTATATACAAACTATTTAAAGTATTGATACACTTTGTATATAGAGTTTCAATCAAACCAAACTCCTTCTTTTACTTTTTCTTTTTCTCTAACCCCCTTGTTAATTGTTATTCGAAATGACAGGTCATAAATGAATTACAAAAATAAAAAAAAATAGAAATGAGATGAAAGGTTATAATTCATCATTTAAAACAACTGAAAAAACGATGCATGTTGTGTAAAATACACACAGATGCATCTCAATATTTTGAACTTTGATTTAACCCTTGGCCTACTAAGTAGATCAAATGGTGAAACTCCTTCACAAACAAGGAATTTGATACTAAAAAACAGTGTCACATCAGCTCCACTTCTGAAATTTATTTTTATAGGCAACGTCTGATGTTGACATGGTACTGAGAAACACTTATAGACACTCTTTCCACCGTTTTTTCATTTTTTTTAGCAACAGTATGCTGACATGGTACTGAGAAACACTTATATGACAATAACAGCAATTATAACAAATAAAAAACCTGAAAAAAATGTTTTCTAAAAAATAACATGCTTATACTACATTATTTTCTACTAAAACGCCTCTCAAGAAACAACATTAATTCCAAACACTGCCTAAAACAACCAAAATCATTCAAAAAAAAATATAGACGACAACCAATGACCTAAAAAATGATACGAGTTGTAAAACATTTAGGGTCCGTTTAATTTGCAATCGGAATTGGAATCAAAACCCTTCGAAATCGGAATTAAAATGGTCCATTCCCATAGTCTGTTTGATTAAGACAGGAATAGAAATGGGAATCAGCATTAATGGGATTTCATTCCCAAGGAAGGGATAGAGAATGGCCATTCCTTCAAAAGGGGAATGCCATTTCAGCAAGAATGAAAATTAAATTCTAATTCTGCCCAACCAAACAGTTAGAATCCAAATATTCCATTCCAAATTGATTCCAAACCCTTATTTCCAACGAAGCCTTACATAATTTGAACCTTGATTTGACCCATGATTGAGCCATTCAGCCACCTTCACATACAAAAGTCTTAGCCGGTTGATTCATCACCCAATCTCACCGGCCAGTTTCAATCAACACTGAACTTAAGCAAAAATAACAAAGTAGTAAGTAAGAAGTAATAACCAAAATACAACAAATACATAAAAAAAAATGAAACCAACCACGTTCCTAATGTCATGCCAAATTGAGTTAATTCCAAAAGAGGAAAGCAGACACGGGTATCCCCACATACACAAAGTGAAGTGAAGGAACCAGTCTGCAAAATGATAACAATTACGTTTGTAGGTTTGACATGAAACCAATAGAAATTAGAGAGTAAAAAAAATGCCCAAAAAAGCCATCACTCCGGATCTCCTACCAACGAGAAACGTCTCCCTCTTCATAATATTATGTAAAAGATGAGATGTTCTTCATGTATGACTGTGATATTATGTGAGTAGACATGAACAAAGTTTGTGTGGGTAGGAAATCCGAATTTATAAGCCATCACTGCTGAGATGAATTGAGCTCAAACCCAATTCACAGGCTCGATTAAGAAACGAGCTTAATAGAGCCCTATTCATGAGGCTTACAAGCCGGCTCAAATATATATATATATAATAAAAATATTATAATTCTTAATTTTTTAGTATCAAATAAAAAATATTTTTATTTTTATAAAACATTTTTTTTCTCAAAATCAAACTCAGCTTATGAGTTTTTTACTTGAACTCAAGGTTATAGCTCAAACTAAACTCGAACTCAAATTCAAGCCTTATAAAACAGTCTCGAGCTGAGCTCGAGCCTTGTACTGTTCGGCTCGGCTCAGCTCAGCTCGAATCCACCCGTAGTCGGGCGCTGATGCGAATTCTCATTTTTCACGATATTCTTTCACTTTCTGAAATTCCCTTTTCCCTTTTTGCATTTTTCCTGGGCCGGCCGGGCTCCATAAAAACGATGTAATTGCTTACGTTGGTCAGGTCTCCATCTCAGTCCTTTCTGTGGCACCGACCAGGAGACGACTGTCGTAACTCGTCGCTAGCCACCTTTCTAAAAAAGCTTACTTGTTCCAATTTGATTTGATGTCTATATTATTTTGTGCGAAAATGTTAATTGAATATGTTACATAATTTTCCACAAATACCCTGATAGTAGCATTTTAGTCTCACAGCAGTTTAGCTAATTTCTCTCTTCCCAGAAAAAGTATTTATCTACGCACAAGAGTAACACTTATGTGGGAAAATAGTCCAAATTTTTACTTGAAAAGATATGATATTTGTAAATTTATTGACCCATTAATTGATATCATAGATGTGATAACCAATCAGATGTTATTTATCAAAATTCATGAATAAATTTTAATTGATTAAGACTCTTCCAATATCATATCTTTTTCGCATCATAGATTTTCCCAAATGTAAATCACATTTTCTGCAACCACAGCAGCAGGACAAATCCAAGACTCTCGGTATATTTTGAATAGGCTAGTGTTTTAATCAAACACCAGTTTGATGTGATATTTTATATATCTTGTTCATCACACACAATCATTGGGGGGTCTCAAGTTTGAAGTTCACATCTACACCCCACAATGTCCCACAGCACATCTCCGCCGTGTATTAAGAACATCTCCCGATGATAATACCAGATTCCATGATATCATCATCGAGAAATGTTCTCAATTCAAGGCGGGAATACACTGTGGGACGTTCCCCTTGTGGGGCCAAATGTGAACCCTACAAGGACTGCGACCACCACTGCGGGAAGTCTAATCTCAAAAAAGATACACCTGCTGCGGACCCTATCATTCCCTCCAAAAGCACAAGTTGTGTAAAATTCAGTAGTTCTCACATAGCAAATGGCAAAAGCTTTCAAACATCCCCCCTCTTTATTGATTTACCCTCCCCGCTCGCATGATTTTATTGGTTCAACTACAATACCAAAAAGGCATGATATCGAAAAACTTCGCAGCCAATTGATTTACATCATAAAACAAATAACCAATCAGATGGTATTAATCAAAACTTACAGAGTGCTTTGATTGATCAAAGCTATTTCAATATCATGTCTTTTCGTTATCATACGGAAAAGACTTGGTAGAGGTCAATCAAAATCCACCCTTGAATTTTGATAAATAACATTTGATTGACTATTAATTTAGTCAGAAAATTTTCAGATATAATTTCTTTTCAATATCATAATCGAATCCTTTTATTATATATTATATTGTTTGATTTTATATTTTGTCGGCCAAACCAATGCAGGCGAACATGGACTTTCAACTTTTAGTAGCCAGTCCAATAAAAGCTATCTAATAAGTAAGAATAAATGAAAAGGAGGTTGAAGGTCTGAATCTCATTTGGTTGACCTAATAATTAAGTGGTAGATATTTGTTAATTATAACATTTTAGTTTTACTAGTGGTTAGATTTTCTAATTTCAGCACAATACTAGTCCATCCCAACTTTCTGGTTGAATTCATACAGATGAATCAAACCCAAGTTGGAACATAGCAATATTAATTCCAAATCAAGCTAGGAAAAAAAAACTGTTCGGATTGGGCCAGGTTGGCCGATCATCAAGGATTTTTACCTTATTTCAGTGTTTTCAGTCCGTTATTGATTTGAGTGGTCAAACCATTTCAACCATTACATGTAAAACAATTGATTTGGTTAGAGATGGATCCATCTATCCAAATGGTTAAAATTTAAAACATTAATTTTTTATGAAAAAATCTATAATCGACATGGTACTAGAAGAGCTTTGATCAATCAAAGCAATTATGAATTTTCTCAGTATCATATTTGATTGATTGATTGTACGTTTTAATTTCCTAGTATCATAATTGAACACTTGAACATTTTTTAGTGGGTTTAAAATCTATAAACCGCATCCTATCCGTGGATTTAAAATCTATAAACCGCATCCTGTCCGTGGATTTGGCATCAATCCAAGGTCAGGATTCAGTCCACTCCTAGGAATCTTAGCTACACTTAGGGGTGGACTGAACTATAAAAACCCCTTGAAATTTTTATTGTAAACATTATATTAGGGTGGCTTGTTGCATAGATGGTGAAAATGGAAAATGATGGAAATTAAGACTATGTTTGGTTCACTACCCTTGGCCTCATTCTTTTAATTCTTGCTCATTCTAGGCAAGAATGAATAACATTAGAGTGTTTGGTTACAAAATTCTTTTCATGAGACACATTCTTTTTAGAGTGAAAAATTAACCCATAGCACAAAAAATGAGGTAGCCTACAACATGAAAAATAATCATGCCCCATGATCTTGCTCAGTTTCATTCTTTGAAGAAACTCTGCCTATAAAACTATTGCCATAGATGTTTATTAGTGGACTACCATGAAAGTACTTTTATGAAAGCACTTTTGTGAAAGAACTTTTATAGAAGCACTTTTATTAAAGATTTTTGTAAAAGCACTTTTACAAAAGCACTTTTATGAAAGTACTTTCATCAAAGTATTTTTATGAAAGCATTTTTGCAAAAGTATTTTTACATAAGACACTTGTCGGTCTAAAAATAATTCATTTTTAGAAAAAAAAAACATTTGGTTTATACCAACATTTTCTCATTCTGCCCATTTTTACCCATTCTTATTCATCTTAGAATTTCATCTTGGGTAAGAATGAGAAAGAATGAGAATTGAACCAAACATGGCCTAAGTATATGAGTTCAAATCAGCCCCCATCAAGATCGCCCCCCACAACGTCCCACAGCACTTCCCCACCGTGTATTGGGAACATCTCCGGATGATGACATCGTCATTTCTGGTATATCATCGGGAGATGTTCCCAATACACGATGGGGATGTGCTGTGGGACGTTGTGGGGGGCAATCTTGTTGGGGACTGATTTGATCTCTAAGTATATATGGTTAACTTTTGTGCTACATACAACACAAGGTGCCACGTGGTAGTATTTTTGTTGAAGAACGCCATTTTGGCCTCAAATCTATTTTTTTAACTTTCTTAAGGGGTGTTTGGTGCAATGATGTTGCATTGCCATTGTCAATGTTTTCAAAATCGGACCGGACCGAACAGTTGGACCAGAAAAAACGGGGAACCGGTCACATGATTGGTTCCATTTTATCCCAAAACCGCTTTCTGACCAAAAACCATTAGTCTGGTCAACGAATTGCTGACTCGGTAGTCGGACCATTGAATAGTTCGACTCAAGAACGGTTTTTTGCTATTTTTTGTATTTTTTTAATTTTTTTATTAGAACAAACTTTGGACCAGACGGTTGAACCATTCAACCCGGAAACTGGACCCAAAATGGTTCTCTACCCGTCGAGTTTTAAAAACCTTGGCCATTTGTACCATCATAAGAAAAACATCAAATTATTTAATATTTTAGATAGAAATAACAATTTGTATTGATTAACTCAAATGGTTTTCAAAACCTTTAATCTCTCTCTTATAAATTAAACCTAGAGATCTGGAAGCTTAATACATTTGGGATAGCTAACTTTTGAAGTTTGACCATTGATCTTTGATCTTGACCGAGAAAATTAACAGGAATGTGAAAGATAAAATGATCATATTCAATTCAAAGGGAGAATTTTTGTCTCTTCCAGATGTGATGGGCGCTATGTTTTTTTTGCTTTTAAAAGACCTTTATGGTGTGTTTGTTTCGGTAAGTGTGACCATAAAAATTAGAAATTAGAAACAAGGTGGGAAAATATTTAGAGCTATAGGTATACTGTAGCATTTTGACCCGGTCACATCATCTATTGTTCAATTCAAACGAACAACTGTAAAAGTATAAACAACCGTTTTCTGCGAAAGTACATTTGCTGCTAACCACCAGTAGAATGTTCTGGACACGAAGTTGCTGCAAACCCTCCTGCATTATTTCTTCTTCGTTTATCGTCGTCCGTCGTCATCAACCAACCCCTCCAACGATGTATCCCTCTCGACTTTTCTGAACCGAAGCTCTCCTATAAATATAAGACCTCTCTGCAACAACATTTCCTAGCTCCAATCAATAAACAGACAATAACCTGAGAGAGAGAGAGAGAGAGAGATGGAGATTCAATTGCTCAAGCCTCTGAGCTTGGCCATGGCAAGCCTTGTAGTTCTGTTGGTTGTGAGAGCACTATATTTGTGGTGGGTTTTGCCTATTCGAGCATATCGTAAGCTCAAAAGAATTGGGTTTGGAGGTCCGAGTCCAAGTTTTCCTCTAGGGAACATTGCTGAAATGAGAAAGAAGAAGAGTAAGCCTTCTTCTTCGCCATCATTGAACATCACCCATGACATCCATTCAACTGTTTTTCCTTACTTTTTTCGGTGGAGAAGTTTGCACGGTAAGTTAATATTATCTCGATAGACCAAACTCTGGTAGCCTCTCAGAAGTAAAGTCCAACGAGAAGTATAGTTTAGTCAGTCAGACTCAGATTCAACTACAAAATTATGCTATGTGAACTCTTAGTATGAGTAGCTTCTGATCGATTATCTGTTTGCATTAAGAGACCCACGTATCCAGATGAGATATGTGTGTGTTTTTCTGTTCTGCGCAGTTTTTGCTTAATTTTATTTTTGGCTTTGCTGAACTGAAATTGATGACTTGGATGCTATTAATTGCAGGAAAAGTCTTCATCTATTGGCTCGGCACAGAACCATTCTTATATATCGCAGATCCTGGGTTTCTAAAACAGATGTCTTCAGGCGTTGCAGGCAAGAAATGGGGAAAGCCGAGTGTGTTTAAATACGATAGAAAACCAATGTTCGGAAATGGACTGGTAATGGTGGAAGGGGACGATTGGGTTCACCATAGGCACACTATAACGCCTGCATTCTCACCAAACAATTTGAAGGTTTCTCTCTCTCTCTCTCTCTCATACACTTCTTTCTTCTATAATACACATTCCATGAGCATTAATAAATGTTCTGACTGAATCAAAATTAAGTTGCTTTTAATCTTTATCCAGGAAAGGGCTAGGGATATACGAAGGGACACGTGTCAGAAAATTTTCCAAGTGCCTTTTCATTATCAGGCTGACGTGGCCTTTCATGATTAGCATGTGCCTCTTTTAACTAGTAGTGCTTTAGGGCTTCAATTACTTTGGCTCTTACCATGGTCGGACGAAAGCAGGCGAAAATTATCTCTTGATTTTTTTCATCTAAACCCTAAATTTTAACCCATAAGCCCTCCATCTTTAAACCCTAAACCCTAAATTTAACACTAAAATGCATTTGATCGATTCATATCCTCCAACCAGGTAGAGCCAGATATTCCGTGAGCACATAGCACTAAAGAAAACCTTGGCTGTCCATGTTGACATGGCATTAGTTTATATAGCCATGTCTTCAATACAAAGTGACAAGAATATAAAGAAAAAGCTTATCACCAAGTAACGAACTAAATTGTTGAATACCTATCAAATAAAAATGAACTAATTAAATAGTTGAAGCAAAATTAACCCACTGAGCATGGGGAGAGGAAAATCATGAACCTTAATTTACAAATGGCACAAAGAACCCCAAAAAAGGAGGTGCAGCTGCCTCCAACAGAAGAGATAAATCACAATATAATCCATGGAAAATCGAAGCATAAATTAATGAATAAGTGGTGGATGCAAGAGGAGTCCTTTCACACACAGAATTGACTACTTCCAAGTAGTTAGTCCAACCTACCAATAAGGAAGGAGAAAACCTTTATAGTGAAGTATCCCTTGTAGCTAGGGTGATTGATAATAATGAACATTGAGAGAGTAGTGATTTTCCTGAACACTCATGGGACAATAATCAAAATATATAGTGGAGATATATAGCTTTAATTCTTTATTGGTTGGTAACAACATCAGATCAATATCTTGTTGTGAAAAACAGAATAATTGTTACTTTAAATTCCAGTTCTGCATCGATCGAGCCATTAATTAATTGTTAATTACTTTGTCTGTATATACCTACAGGCAATGGGAAGCATAATGGTTGAGTCGGCCACTAAGATGATAGATCAGTGGAATTTTCGCATCGCTAATGGCGAGAAGGAAATAGACGTGGAGAGAGACATCATCAGCACGGCAGCAGAAATCATAGCGAATACGGCCTTCGGCATCAACTGCGAAAATGGGCAGGAAGTGTTCAGGAAACTGAGAGCCCTGCAGTTAACTCTTTTCGAGTCTAATCGCATGGTGGGAGTCCCATTTAGCGATGTCCTTTACCTCAAGCAAACCATGCAGTCGAGACAGCTGGGAAAGGAGATCGACCAACTTCTCCTCTCCATCATAACCAGTCGTAAGATGTCTTCCAGAGTTGATGCTCAGGTTAACCTGCTTGGACTTCTGATAGCAGAGAACGAAGAAGGTGATGGCCGACGAGTAGTGAAGAAACTGACCGACCGAGAGCTGGTTGACGAGTGCAAGACATTCTTCTTTGGTGGCCATGAGACCACGGCGTTGGCACTAACGTGGACCTTCCTGTTACTGGCTTTGCATCCAGAATGGCAGAACCAACTGCGAGAAGAAATCAAACAAGTAGTCGGAGACGAGCCTCTGGATCCCACAATGCTGGCTAAACTGAAGAAGGTAATTAATTAATTAAGTTCATCCTCTCCGGAATTAATCCATATATAAATCTTGTTATTGGTTGAAGGCTCAAAAATTTGCATGTATGCATGGCTGCAGATGGGGTGGGTCATGAACGAGGTTCTACGCTTATACTCGCCGGCGCCCAACGTGCAGAGGCAAGCAAGAGAAGACATTTGCGTCGGAGATTTGATCGTCCCCAATGGAACCAACATGTGGATCGACGTAGTGGGGATGCACCATGACCCAGACCTCTGGGGAGACGACGTGAACCAGTTCAGGCCGGAGAGGTTCAAGAAAGACAGCACACATGGCGGATGCAAGCACAGAATGGGTTTCTTGCCTTTCGGATTTGGTGGGAGAATGTGTGTTGGAAGGAACTTGACTATGATGGAATACAAGATTGTCCTAACCCTCATCCTTTCTGAGTTTTCTTTCTCCCTCTCTCCCAGCTATCGTCACTCTCCTGCTATTTTGCTCTCTCTGAGGCCCACCCACGGCTTGCCTCTCCTACTGCAACCCCTTTGAGAAGATTGCTTTAAAGTTAAATCACCATTCTTTTTTGGATTCTTTTTCAATCCAATTTCCTTGTAATATTTAAGAATTTCTTTGGAAAAAGATTAAAAAGACCGAATATAACTAATTTCTAATAGTACATATACTTAATTAGGTCTTTTGAGAGAGGATGTACCCTAATCACTTTTTTTTTGGGGTAAAACATGTGCCCTAATTTCTTAATCGAGATCTTATATAAATATTATTTTATGTTTAACTTATATTTTCATATCAGTTTTTTATTTTTTTATTCATAAAAAATACTATAACTTGGAATTTGAGGTAAAAAAAATTTTTACCTTGAAATGCATGTGTCAAAAATTTACCCCAAATCGATATAAAGATCACCTCAACAAACAACCAAACACAAAGTTATGGGCCTATGGCCAACAAAAGTTTTAGTTTATAGCCAATGTTGTAGACTAGTCGAATGAGTCGTCACTAGACCTGTTCATGGGCCGGCTCGGGCCGGGCTTTTACTGTGTATTAACAAATTTTTTTAAGGCCCGAGCCCGAGCCCGGCCCGACCATCGGGCCT
>NW_010729231.1:1201376-1272985 GCF_000365185.1 Nelumbo nucifera | reverse complement strand
TGAGTTGGGCCGGGCCGGGCTCGGGCCGGGCTTTTTTGACAAATCCCGAGCCCGGCCCGAAACACAGTCGGGCTTACTGTATTAAGACCGAGGTCAGGCCCGCGAGCCTAATTATATGACCAAGCCTGGCCGGGGTGCGGGCTGGACCGGGCCGGGCCATCGGGCTACCCGGCCCATGAACAGGTCTAGTCGTCACCGATGCAACCACCTGGGTTGGGTTGGACAATTTTTGATCAAATCAATAGTTTTTTGTTTGTCAAATGCAAAATTTTGATCAAACTGGATCCAAAATCATGGCCAGGTGACAATTTGAACCAATGGTGGGTTGAAAACATTGATTGGTTAAATGATGTGTTCAAAATCGATGGCATTAGACAACACTTAATGTTAAAACTATGTTTATTTTATGAAAGGGTAGACATTTTTCGGCCAAATATTTCAGTTCTGCTTTCACTTCTTCACTTATTTGCATGCTATAGCTAGCTAGCCTGCTTATAACTCTAATTTTGGAGATTGTCCTACTTTATGAAGCATCATTAGGTTTATAATATTCATATCTGCATTGAACATTAAAATCGAGGGTCTCTAGAAACACACCTCGAGGACTCTAAAATTGTTCATGCTCAATTTAGAAAGAATACAAATACAAATATGTACAACGTAAATACATACAAAATAATACAAAATATAAGGTTTTACACTCTATATATTTGCATTTTGACTCCTTTCAAACTCAAACTCATATGATTGTAGGCTCGATCGGTTCATTCACATTTTGGATAGCTTGTCCAGCTCCCGAACTCTCTCCTCTTTCATACCCTTACAGTAATACCATGAAGGTTCCCTCGTCATAACCTAAAGGAGCTTTCCTCCCTTTAATGTCCTCTTTCCCAAACATGATCTCAACGCCCATGGGTCTTAATTATAAGATCAATGTCTCATATATTTTATGATA
This sequence comes from Nelumbo nucifera, assembly GCF_000365185.1. The sequence goes on along the minus strand of NW_010729231.1, from coordinate 1,272,030 downwards.
TCAATAACTCTCTGGTATGGCATGTTAGTTCATATATACAAACTTTGGGCAACCGTAGAAGTGCTCGATGCAGGGTTGGGTGTAAGCATGGGAATTTCAGTGTATATTGGGAACATTTCCCCATGAATTATAAATTATTACACGGGTAATATTCTCAATGTGCTGCTAAATTCTATGTGAGAAGAATATTTGATTGTAAGAGATGAGTAGGGGTGAGTAAAAAAACGAAAAATCCAATATCAACTGAAATCGAACCGAAAAATTAGTTAATCAAATGCATTGGTTTTAGTTTAAAAACTCAGTTTCAGTTAATCAATACAGAAAACCAACAATTAACCAAACCGACTTATATATATATATATATATTAAACTTTGAACCCCCTTCACAAAAATAAAACATCCTGACACCTGAATGTTGAAAATCCAACCGCTAAAAACCAGTACAAAAACCAAAATGCCATTGCAGCCCCCTCTACTCGGCAGACGTGATATACGTCAGCCATCTCTCTATTCTTTGACCATAATGCCCAAACAAAACTTGGTGATCTGAACACCGGTTATGCGAAACTCTCAATACATGATTCAGATGCCCACAACTTACTCTTTAGCTATTTGCTTGTAAATTATTATTTATATTTTGTAAAACAACTTGTAAATTAAAGGTACACGTATGAACCTATAAATTTCTGTTCAAGCTTTCTTGTTGCCAAAAGAAAATCCAGTATTTATTCAATGCTTAGATGAAGTAACCCAATAATTGGTGTTTTTGAACACCGGTTATAACTCTTCCACCCATCTAAAAAGAACATTTTTTTTTTTCGAAAAAAAGAGAGAGGAATTAGATATCATAGCTCAAACCATCTAATACATTTTGGCTGCCACCATTTGCCATCTACAAATATATATTTATATGTTTTATATGCTAGTTCATGAGCAGTGGAGTTTAAATTTCTACGTGCATATTTGATAAATATCGATTCAAAAATAGGGATGTAGTTGGATTGGATTCCGATCGGTTTCATCTTAGTAAAAATGTGTATCAGAATCTGATCTAAAATCTGATCGGAATTTAAGACCTTCGATTCAAAATTGTCATTAACCTCATACAAAAACTGAAATCCACGTCAAATCCAATTAATAAATCAGCATTTATTTTCAACTCCACCCCGTGTATACGTCACATAATTTTGTACGAAAATGCTCCTTATTTAAAACCATATTCCTTGAGTGGCAGTAGGAGAGAGTGGGTTTGGTGGCCATCGAACCCCTTCGCACCCACTGGAGCGGCCTCCAGGTGACTCTGCCATTTTCGAGAAGCAATCCCGGAAGGGGGGTGCGGGGGTAGACAGGCAACAAAACCACCTCCACGGGGTGGGGAGAGGTCCCTTAGATGTCCCCAGAGGAGGTAGAGATGCCTCAGGCCAACGGAAAAGGTCGACGGTGGGAAACAATGCTTCTGCAAAACCACTGTTTCCCACCGTTGGGTCGATGGGTGACCAGAAGGTGTCAGGATGCTCGGTGGGTGAGTGCCAATAAGAGGGAGTGGGTTTGGTGGCCATTGAACCCCTCCGCACCTGCCGAAGCGGCCTCCGGGTGATTCTGCCATTTCTGAGAAATGGTCCCGAGGGATGCAGGGGTAGACAGGCAATGGGACCACCTCCACGGGGTGGGGAGAGGACTCCTAGGCATCCCTAGAGGAGGCAAAGATGCCCCGGGACAACGGGGAAGGCCGACAGTGGGAAACGATGCTTTTGCAGAACCACCGTTTCCCACCGTCGGCTTGGGTTATCAGGCCGATGGGTGACCGAAAGGTGTCGGGATGCTCGGTGGGTGAGTTGCAGTAGGATGAAGTGGGTTTGGTGGCCATTGAACCCCTTCGCACCCGCTGGAGCAGCCTCTGAGTAATTTTGTCATTTTCGAGAAGCAATGCCGAAGGGGGATGAAGGGGTAGACGGGTAATGGAACCACCTCCATAGGCTAGGGAGAGGTCTCCTAGACGTCCGCAGAGGAGGCAGAGATGCCTCGGGCCAACAGAGAAGGCCAACGGTGGGCAATGGTTCTTTTGCAAAACCACTATTTCCCACTATCAGCTCGGGCCCTTAGGCCAATGGAAAACCATAAGGTTTCGAGATGCTCGGTGGGTGAGTGGTAGTAGGAGGGAGTGGGTTTGGTGGCCATCAAACCCCTTTGCACCCGTTGGAGCAACTATCGGGTGATTCTACCATTTCCAAGAAGTAGTCCCAGAGGGGGGTGCGGGGATAGACGAGCGGCAAAACCACCTCCACATAGTGGAGAGAGGTCTCCTAGACATCCCCAAAGGAGGCAGAGATGCCCCAGACGAACGGGGAAGGCCAACGGTGGGAAACAATGCTTTTGTAGAGCCACCATTTCCAACCATCGACCCGGGCCATCGGGCCAATGGGCGACCGGAAGGTGTCGGGATGCTCTGTGGGTGAGTGGTAGTAGGAAAGAGTGGGTATTGTGGCCATCGAACCCCTCCGCTCCCGCCGAAGCGGCCTTCAGGTGATTCTTCCATTTTCGAGAAGCAGTCCCAGAAGGGGGGTGCGGGGTTAGACAGGCGACGGAACCACTTCCATGGGGTGGGGAGAGGTCTCCTAGACGTCCCCAAAGGCGGCAGAGATGCCCCAGACCAACAAGGAAGACCGACTGTAGGAAATGGTGCTTTTGCAGAACCACCATTCCCAACCATCAACCTGGGCCGCCGGGCCGATGGGCGATCAGACGGTGTCGGGATGCTCAGTGAGTGAGTGGTAGTAGGAGGGAGTGAGTTTGGTGGTCATTGAACCCCTCCACACTCGTCGAAGCGGCCTTCAAGTGATTCTGCCATTTCCGATAAGTAGTCTCAGAAGGGGGGGTGGGGGTACACAGGCAACGGAACCACCTCCACAAGGTTGGGAGAGGTCTCCTAGACCTCCCCAAAGGAGGCGGAGAAGCCCCGAGCCAACAAGGAAGGCCAATGGTAGGAAATGGTGCTTTTGCAGAACCACCATTTCCAACCGTCGACCCGGGCTGTCGGGCCGATGGGCGACCAAACGGTGTCGGGATGCTCGGTGAGTGAGTGGTAGTAGGAGGAAGTGGGTTTGGTGGTCATTGAACCCCTCCGCACTCGCCGAAGCGGCCTTCAATTGATTCTGTCATTTCCGATAAGTAGTCTCGGAAGGGGGGGTAGGGGTAGACAGGCAATGGAACCACCTCCACAAGGTTGGGAGAGGTCTCCTAGACCTCCCCAAAGGAGGCAGAGAAGCCCCGAGCCAACTAGGAAGGCCGACGGTGGGAAACGATGCTTTTTCAAAGCCACTGTTTCCAACAATCGACCTGAACTGTAGGGGCAATGGGCGATCAGAAGGTGTCAGGATGCTCGGTGGGTGAGCGGCAGTAGGAGGGAGTGGATTTGGTGGCCATCGAACCCCTCCACACCTTCTAAAGCGGCCTTCGGATGATTCTTCCATTTCCAAGAAGTAGTCTTGGAGGGGGCTGCGAGGGTAGTCGGGTGCCAAAACCACCTCCATGGGGTGGGGAGAGGTCTCCTAGACATCCCCAGAGGAGTCGGAAATGCCCTCGGCCAATGGAGAAGGCCCACGGTGGGAAGCGGTGCTTTTGCAGAACCACCGTTTCCCACTGTCGGCCCCGTTTGTCGGGCTGATGGGCAATCGGAAGGTGTCGGGATGCTCGATTGGGTGAGTGGTAGTAAGAGGGAGTGGGTTTGGTGGTCAAATCCCTCTACACCAGCCGAAATGGTCTCCAACTGATTCATTCTTCCATTTTCGAGAAGTAGTCCCGGAGGGGGGTGCGGGGGTAGTCGGGCGGCAGAACCACCTCCATGGGATGGGGAGAGGTCTCCTAGATGTCCCTAGAGGAGTCAGAGATTCCTCGAGCCAACGGGAAAGGCGAACGATGGGAAACAGTGCTTTTGTAGAACCGCCGTTTCCCACTGTCGGCTCGGACTGTCGGGCCGATGGGCGTCCGGAAGGTTTCAGGATGCTCGGTGGGTGAGTGGTAGTTGGAGGTAGTGGGTTTGATGGCCATCGAACCCCTTCACATCCGCTGGAGTGGCCTCCTGGTGATTCTAACATTTTCGATAAGTGGTCCCAAAGGGGGGTAAGGGGGTAAACAGTGGTTCTGCAAAAGCACTGTTTCACACCATCGACCTTCCCCGTTGGCCCGGGGAATCTCCGCCTCCTTTGGAGACGTCCAAGAGACCTCTCCCCATCCCGTGGAGGTGGTTCCGCCACTCGTCTACCCGCGAACCCTCCCTCTGGGACTACTCAGAAATGGCAGAATCACCCAATAACCACTCCGACGAGTGCAGAGGGGTTCAATAGCCACCAAACCCACTCCCTCCTAATACCACTCACCCACCGAGCATCTCTACACCTTCTGGTCGCCCATCGGCCCAACGACCTAAGCCGACGGTGGGAAACGGTGGGTCTTCAAAAGCACCGTTTCCCACCGTTGGCCTAGGCATCTCCGCCTATTCTATGGGCGTCTAGGAGACCTCTCCCCACCCCATGGAAGTGGTTCTGCCGCTCGTCTTCCTGTGCACCCCCCTCCAGGATTGCTTTTTGGAAATGGCAGAATCACCGGGAGGCTGCTCCATTGGGTGCGAAGGGGGGTTCGATGGCGACCAAACCCACTCCCTCATAATACCACTCACCCACCGAGGAGCATCCCACCACCTTCTGGTTGCCCATCGGCTCAATGGTGGTTCTTCAAAAGCGTCGTTTCCCACCGTTGACCTTCCTTGTTGGCCTGGGGTATCTCTGCCTCCTCTAGGGATGTCTAGGAGACCTCTCCCCACCCCGTGGAGGTGGTTCCGCCGCCTGTCTACCCCTGCACCCCCTCCGAAACTGCTTCTCGAAAATGGCAGAATCCCTTGGAGGCCGCTCCAGCGGGTGCTAAGGGGTCCGATGGCCACCAAACCCACTTCTTCCTACTGCCGCTCACTCACCGAGCATCCCAACACCTTCTAGTCGCCCATCTGCCCGACAACCCGGGCCGACGGTGGGAAACGATGGTTTTACAAAAGCACCATTTCCCACCATCGGCCTTCCCCATTGGCTCGAGGCATCTCTGCCTCCTCTAGGGATGTCTAGGAGTCATCTTCCCACCTCGTGGAGGTGGTTCCACCTCCCATCTACCCCTGCACCCCTTGGGATCACTTCTCGGAAATGGAAGAATCACTCGGAACCCGCTCCAACAGGTGCAGAGGGGTTCGATGGCCACCAAACCCACTCCCTCCTATTGTCACTCACCCACTGTGCATCCTGACACCTTCTGGTTGCCCATCTGCCGAATGGTCGGACCAACGATGGGAAACGGTGATTCTACAAAAGCACAATTTTCCACTGTCGGCCTTCCCCGTTGGCCCGGTGTATCTCTGCCTCCTCTTGGGACGTCTAGGGGACTTCTCCCCACCCCGTGGAGGTGGTTCCACCACTCGTATCCGTCTACCCCTGCACCCCCCTCTGGGGCTGCTTCTCGGAAATGAAAGAACCCTCTCCCTTCTACTGACACTCACCCACCAAGCATCCCAACACCTTCCAATCACCCATCGGTTGGACGATGAGGGGATATAGGCACTCAGTGTCCTAAGCCTTTCGAACATGAAGGAATATGGTTTTAAATAGAAGGAGCATTTTCATACAAAAGCATGTGACGTATACATGAGGTGGAGTTGAAAATAAATGCTGATTTATTAATTGGATTTGACGTGGATTTCAGTTTTCGTACAAGGTTAATGGCAATTTTGATTTCTGCGATGGAGAGATCGATGAAAACCTCTATATTATATTTATATTTAAAATTATAAATAAAACATTTTATATATTATATTATATATGAATATATATATATATATAATAAATTCAGTATGTTATATTTACATTAATTTATTATATAAAAGTCGAAAAGTATTTAAAATTTTTTTACACTAAAAAAACGAACAAAGTAGAGTAGAATTAAATCCAGATCTGATCTAAATCCATTAGGATTTGAAGTTGAATCCAAGGTCGTAAATTCTGATCAGATTTTATATCGGATTCTGATGCACATTTTTACTAATCAAATCGAATTCAGATTTTGATGAACCCGATCTGAATCCAATCCAATTACATCCCTAATTTTTAATCGATATCTATCAAATATGCAGGTAGAAATTTAAACACCACTGCCCATGAGCTACCATATAAAACATGTAAATAAATATTAGTAGGTGGCAAATGGTGGCAGCCAAAATGTATTAGATGCTTTGAGCTATGATATCTAATTCCTCTCTCTTTAGATTTTCTTTTGGCAACAGGAAAGCTTAAACAGAAATTTCCAGGTTCATACATGCACCTTTAATTTACAAGTTGTTTTATAAAAAAAATAATAATTTACAAGCAAAAAATAAAAGACTTAAGTTGTGGGCATCTGAATCATGTATCGAGAGTTTTGCTTAACCGGTGTTCAGATCACTGAGTTTTATTTGGGCATTATGGTCAAAGAATTGAGAGATGGCTGACGTATATCACGTCTGCCAAATTGTAGTGGTATTTTGATTTTAGTACTGTTTTTTCAGCGGTTGGATGTCAACATTCAGGTGTCAGGAGGTTTTATTTTTGAGGGGGGGGGGTTCAAAGTCATTTTTCCATTTTATATATTATAAATTAATAAATATGCATTATATATATAAATATATATACTTATAATAATATATTATTTATTATTTAAAATATAATATTTTATATATATTTATAATTTTTTATTATATATTTATATATTTTTTTATAATACATATTATAAAAATTAAAAATCGAAAAATCGATGAACCAATCGATCGATTAACCGATTGTCTTTGATTCGGTTTCAGTTACTGGTTTTTCAAAAATCAGTAGTACCGATTTGATTACCGAACCATGAGCACCCCTATTGTTTATTTTAAGAATGACAACGGGACAGGTTTTGAGTGGCAACCATACTCCCCATCCCCGGCTCCAACTTTGAAACAAACCCCCATTCGTGATCCGATACCAATCAAAGATAAAAATGATACTCCATCCCTGATCCTGATGATGGGTTCCTCATTGGGACCCAAAGTCTTAGAATTTTAAATTAAAAGTTGCTTGAAAATTAAATTTATTTAAAATATAAATTAAATTTTATATATTTTAATATATATACCCACTATTATTTATTAGAAAAATTTATGGTCTCTATCAACAAGATTAACCAAGATTAACACCATGTTTATAGGCGTGCCTGTAGTGAACCACGTGCTCTCTATCAACCAAGATTGATACTATATTTCTGAATATTGGTTTTCTTCTGCGTTTAAACGCATTGGAGATTGGACTTTTTTCATTTGCTTATGGCCTTGATTGCTTTGAAGTCATCTCTTTTAGGCGGCGTTTGGTAGGATTGAATCGACCCATGAATTTTGAAATCTTTTCTTTTCAAAGGCTGGATAATTGTTCAGCTAAACATCTCAAAACATATCTGAATTTTGAAATTTACTCCTAAATTTTTAAAATTTGATTCATCTCTAAATAAATTCAAAACTAAGTTGAGAGGTTAACTGAACAATATTGTCCTTCAACTCAAACAACAATATATAATGTAACATATCTATATATAAAGTATATTATATTAAAATATGATAATATATAAGATATATTATATAATATAGCATTAGAATAAAGCATAATATTATTTATGTTAATATAATATATAATATACTTACATCATATTATTACATTATATGTAATATAACAATATATTTTCTATGGTGAGAAAGCTGTTCTTCAAAATATAGCATTATACCGTTAATTACTCCTATCACCTTTCTATCTTATATTATAAAAATATTATATTATATTCACTTTATGTTTTTAATTCACTTTTTAATTTTTTATTTATAAAATAGTTAAAATTGTAATTTAGGGCCGAAAAAGGGATTCTTTTGGTAAAGATCTCGAAAAACTATCCAAAAAAATCATCCCAATTAGATATTGAAACACAGTTCTGACCTTCACAAGTTTGCATACATATTTAGTGTACAACTTATGATCCCGTCACTGGGTTGAATGGGTCAATGGCACAACCACCTGGATTGGACAGTTTTTTTACCTGATCAATTGTTTTTGACAAATTTCTGACTTTTACTAGGACTGAAACCAAAATCATGGCAGGGAAACGGTCCAAAGGGTACAACCGGCTAGATTAATACCAGGTTGAATACACTGCTTACAACTCACAATTTGCACAAATGCTCTCTGCAACGAAACTCTTCACAAAATCTTTTCTTTTCCTTGGGTAAGGCAAGACGATCATAGTTGCAGAAGTTTTCCCGCAACTGCCCAATAGAACAGACAAGCTAGCGACTGAATAAACAAAAAAAAAAAAAAAAAAAAAACAGATCACTACTCGATAATTCAAATTTAAAAGTATCCATGCAACTAAGGGTGTCAATGGACCAGTTTTGGGTTNTCAATGGACCAGTTTTGGGTTGGATCCCGTCCAATCCAAAATCAATTTAAACGGATTGGACGGACCAACAAGCCATTGGATTGGGCCTGGTCCATCCATAATAAATTTATATTGGATTGGATTGGATGAAGCCAATATCTAGTCCATTGATATAAGACGGAGAATGATGGTTCAATCCAATTGGGATAGGTGCCAGCTCGAAATTGATGCCAATTAACGGGCAGGCATTGGTGTATAGGGTGGGGGTATTTGGCATTTTGAAATTTTATAAGTATGCAGCGTACTTTTCCGTATAAGAGATGCAAGGCAGTTTATTATGGATGGACCAGGCCCAATCCAATGGCTTGTTGGTCCGTCCAATCCGTTTAAATTGATTTTGGATTGGACGGGATCCAACCCAAAACTGGTCCATTGATATAAGACAGGGAGAATGATGGTTCAGTCCAGTTGGGATAAGTGCCAGCTCGAAATTGATGCCAATTAACGGGCGGGCATTGGTGTATAAGATGGGGGTATTTGGCATTTTGAAATTTTATAAGTATGCAGTGAGCTGCAGCGTACTTTTCCGTATAAGAGATGCAAGGCAGTGGCAGCATGCATTAGTTCCAAATATGTTAGGTGCATCCGGAACCATTTTACCATTTAATTATAATTTTATAGAAATAAAAGTGGTACATAAACAATGGCCTCTCTCTCAGGTGTAAGGTTAAGTGGATTATATGTTCACAGTTAAAAGCCTAACAACTAGACAATATACATGTATGAAATCCGGAGTGAAATGGAACAAGAGCTGTGAATCTCTGTACAAATACAACAAAAGGAATCTAAATTCCAAATATGTATAAGCTAAAAAACAAAAAAACTACTATCAAGTACAGTGTCTAATCAGCAGCATTGTTAGGGGTGGATATGGAAGGATCCCCAGGCTTAGGCCTGCTAAACGATTTCTGAGTTTCCAACACAGGCATGTACGCTGCAGTTGTTTTCTTAAAGATATCAGCAGCCGGTTTCTCGGATTCACGGGGACTCACCAGCTTTTTCTCAACATCTTCGAATTTGGCAGTGGCCCATGGTGCCGTGCCCACATTCCCAACAACACTGAGTGGTTCTATCGTCATTGTGGATGCTTCATCTCGAGAAGCATACCATGTATTACCACATGCAATACATTCCAACTGGATGTACAACAAAAAATTTAATAAAAAAAAGTCAGGTTGAATTCAACAGAAACATAATTTTCTTTGTGCTGGACCAAAGAATAGAGCATTATCTAAGCCATGGACTCCACATCTTGACTAATTTATCCATGTTAGTAGTAAGCTCATTTGGTTAAATTCATGGATAGAAACTTGACTTGTACGGCTCAGTTTGGAAGGAGTACATATTCTTATTTGTACACTGTACATATTCTTATTTGTACTCTTTCCAAACTAAACCCGGGTCATGCAGATAAAAATAGACTGATGCACCCTCCCCCAACCCACAAAATTCTATTATTATTTAGGTGAAAAGCATAATTTTCCATGCACTCAACAAATTTATCAAGGATATATTGGAAATGGAAAAAACTAAAAAAAAAAAAAAAAAAGATGCATTATAATGTAAACCCAGAATCAAGTGCAAAATCCCTCCTTGTAAAAAGGGCCAACATCCCCAGCAGTAAAAGCCCAATCCATGAGACTGGAATAAACAGAAAAAAAAAGTGAAAAATAGTAAATAATGGAAACAAATGATCTACCCCTCCCACCGCTTTTGTAAATGCTACATCTGTACAGGATTTGAATTTTGAATACCCTATTTATTTATTTGATCAACTGAGTGAACTTCATCAGTACAAAGATAATTGCATTTTGTTAGAGAGAATATATATAAAGAATCAAGAACATTACACAGAGATTATGTGCACCCTTACGCTCGTAACTTCTAGACCATTATTTTCCACTACAAGTCCAAATTGGTTGGACCTAAGTACAATACACCCCATCTATCGAAAAAAGTATAATACATCCAATTAACGTGTTCCCTGGCAAGAATCCACTCCTATTACTGGCTTAAATTGTTCCATTCAACAGCTGTTCTTTGGATGATTTGGGGGCAACAAGAAAAGGAATAGCACTAGTGCAGTCTTTATATTGCAGGAGCATAATTTTTTGAATTTTGTTCTGCTTTAATTTCATGGGTCTGACCAATGCCCCCCCAATTTCAAATCCACCTAATCCAAATATAGACTCAAAGATTACAAAGGCAACAAAACAAGACCCATTGGTATTGGAGACTCAAAGAAGTTGTGGAACAAATTCGGTGTATATACAGTGATGATCCTTGGATTAGTGTTTTACAAGCAAGAGGCTCAAGGAAAGTACAGTACAAGGGCCTGCCTCTAGCACCCAAGGCACAAGGCTCAAGATGAGGCATGCACCTGGGCACAGCAAGGTGCAAATTTTTGAAAAAAAAAAATAAAAAATATCAATACATAAAATATGAAAATCTAAATTATTCATCAAAAAAAATGAAAATCTAAATTTTTAAAAGTTGAATGTTTTAAAACATTTTAGCTTACACCAAAATGCATACGCATAACATATAAAACAAATTCAGAAAAAAGACCTTAAAAGTTGCTTGCATGTCCCCTCAGGTATTTTTTGTGTATTGCAAGTGGAGGAACTACATACCACCTCTAATCTACAGCCCTTGTGATTTCATCCTAACAAAAATCTCCCCTATAGTTTTGAAAAAAAAAGTTGCAAATACTTCCTTTTTGTAAGCTTTTCAATAACAAAGATATTGAAGTTACCAAAATACCCTTGTTGTTAAGCTGTTATTTTACATAATCTAAAGTTTCAACTTCACCCTCCACTAATTTATTTTACCTGAGAACTTTCAAAAGAGTGATTCTCTCTACTAATCTTGGACGAAGTAAGGTTAAACGGCAAAAGTGAAGTAAAAGGAAGCAAATCCTTTTTTTCAAGATATTTTAGTAAATTTACATCTGAATGAAGTTGGTTAAGGGTAAATTTAATATTTAAAAAAATAATGCATTGCATCAACATTTTCCATTTGAAACACTAACAACAGGTATTTGCACCTTTTCTCAAAACAATGGGAGAGGTTTTTGTCAAGGTCAAAACACAAGGGAGGTTCATAAATTGTTAGAAAACCCAAGGAGGTTTTTATAATTTTTCCTATTTTAAATGGAATTTAAATTAATTAAACTATATTTAAAATTAATAAAATTTCATTAATTTTTGTTTTTATTAATCCTTACTAACTTTAAGCTGGTTTTAAATTAGTAGAAATTAGTTATAAATTAATAATTGTTAGATAATTTTGAATTAGTTTTATATTAATTTTAAATGAATCTTAAATAGATATTAGTTTTCAATTTATCTTATTTCTTTTCATTAATTAATTTGTTTATATTATATTATAAAAAATTTTTATCAATAATAACAATTAATAATTATTTTTGTTTGATTTAAGTAATTTACAAAATTATTTTTACTATGTTTAATTAATTTTTATTATTTTCAAATGGAATATAATACTTTGAGGTTTTTCTCAATGTTTTCAACACACCATTGACTTGGATTGAACCGTTCAAATCATGAAACGACCCTATTTATAATTCCAGGTTTCCTAAAACCCACTATTTTGTCAAAGCCGTTGACCTGGTCAAAACCTGTTCGACTTGGGCAATTAAACCATTGATCCTTTTGACATCATTGGGTCACGAGTTACAATATACAATGTAATGAGAACTTATGGAGGACCTAACTTTGTGCTTGCTTGTCCAATTCGGTGATTTATTTTTATTTTGAGTAACTTTTCACAATCTTTGCAACCCCATTATACAAAAAAATAAATAAATTGTTGGCCTCCAATTTCAATTTTCGGTCTTTTATTTGTAAAAAAATTAAAACTAAAATAAAAAGTACAAATTAGAAATATTATATACACATGTAAAATGTAATTATACTATATTAGTATTTAGTACAAATGGATAACGAGTCATGGTTTGACTCATCCAATTAGCTCAATTGAATCGTTGACCTGTTACCTAGAGCCAAAAACTATTCAGCCACTAATTAATTTTTATTAATAATTATAATTTAATGTAAATATATCTAATTATCTAAATTATAGTTTAAATTGAAATGGATATAGATATAGATAAAATTAATGAATTTAATGGAGTAATGGAGAGGAGAGAAAATTAGTGGCATGAGTTATTCAAGGAGTTAATGGCATAATTAATGATGAGGGATCATTAAAGGAGTTAATGAAAAAGAGGAGAGAGAGTTAATGGCACAAGTCTTAAAGGTGATTGGCCACTTGAGTTATTTTGTTCAATTTTAAAATTAGAAAATTCAGAAAAAAAAAACAGAAAAAGGTAAGTGCTTTTCAAGAACAACTAGAAAGAAGGAAGGTAACAGCTTGGCACATTCCATTTTAATATGTAGATATAAATGTGATAGAAAATGGCTCCTAGGCCATGTCACCTCTGCCATTTCACTAGAGAGGCTACGATTTTGGTCTCAAGATTGCATAGCTCATTCAAGTGGATCCAAAGATCAACCAACAAAGTTGTGGATATTCCAGCTAGAGGTGTTACTCGGGATAAAATTGCACTGGGGACAACCAGAGGGGATATATAGGGTTCTCTTTGGGTGTAAAAGGGGCAATAAGCCTGGAACATAGTCCAGCCAGGGTGTGGATTTTTCCTCTTCCCCCTTCAGCTGGATTCTGTTTTTCACAAGAAAATATTCTGATATTGTTACCAACCAATATAGAAGGCTCAACTATTCTGCCCCAGGTACAATCAGGTCTCTTTCATTATCCTCTAAAAGAGATACTTCAAAAGTTTTCCTGGTCTTATTTCCAAGCAATTTCATCCCTTTATTCTGGAAAAATTAGGAGCATCTCAAACTTCTGAAAAAGGAAAGGCATTCATTAGTCTTCCCCCATTCAAAAACCACCTATTAGAAGTGATTCTTAAAACCACTGAAGCACCAATGATGCAGTAGAATTTGTCAAAGATTGTTTCTAATTTGTTAACAAGCACACTAAAAATGTTTATCCCCCCCCCCCAATCATCCTCCTAAAATTGGGTCCTTGATCTCTCCCCAAACCTTCAATTCTTTGGAAAACATACTTGTCAGATCAGTTACAAAACTGTCAACAGTATCTCTTATGGTTCCTTATGTTTGTTGCATATTTCTTTCTGTAAGATTGACATGTAATGTAGGATTGAAGGTGAAAGAGAAACAATAGAACCTGATATCGGTCTCCACGTCCCCCTGCTTGAATGATGTCTGTTAGACCCACTTTTTTCTCCATGCATCTTGAACATCGAGCATCTGTCATCTGCTTCAAGATCCAAGTAACACAATAAGCACCAGCCTAGTTCATGAAGATGGTCTACCAAACAAATATAGAAAACAAAATAACGATGTTTTTACCTGCATGCGCTCAGATTCTTCAGGCTCCTTGGTTGCTGTCTCTTCTGCTGTAAGACCCTCCTGAAATAAAGATAAATCAAGTCAATAGATGCCCCTTACTATACAAAGGAAATCTGTAAGTACATACCTCCTGTAATATCATGGAAACCCAATACCATGGGCCACAAGAGGCATTCATTAGTCTTCTAGTTTTTTTTTTTTTTTTGAAAGATGACATTAGTCTTCTAGTTGGATATAGAAGATAGTAATTTATGTTTTACCATACACAGATGGGTTAAAAGGAAACTCAAATGTTTGAGGAAAAACCATGTTCCAATGAGAAATGCTTGAGCCAATTATTTATTTGTTTCTTTTAATTTCCAAGTGCCTTTTATTAATTAAGCATTTCAGATGCCAAAATTACAAATAGAAACTTTAATAGTAAAAGTGATATTAGTTTGTCTTAAAGTAATAAGTTTTTTTTTTTCTTTTAAGGTTGTTTTTTCTAGTTTTCAGTTCTAACAACTGGTAAAAGGCCTAGCAAACTCGTATAGTTGGGAGAAGGCATCGTAGAGCTGGGTTGAGTATTTACTTCTTTTAGGCAGTAATTTCAAGTTTATGATTGGTGCTACCAGGGGATGGGCTAATCTGATCCAAGTGAGATTCCAAAACCTTCTAGTTCAAGGCTGTTTATGTAACAGCTATTTGTGTAAAGGCCACTTCATTGAACTGAATATTGCCTTTTGTGAACAAGTCATTAAGTAGGTCGCAAGCTCTTTAATGGATGGATGAATGGCATTTTGAGGGACTACAGGAGACCTAAATATTTCCTCATATGTCTATTTTATCCATCAAATGGAAAAACAAGAAGTCATTAAGCCTGGCAATTTGCTGTCATGATTGCCAATTGAAATGGTTAGAACTTTAGACCTGCTACAGGGTGATATGACATTGTCCTTAGAAAGCAGGTAATGCCATTTAAGCTAATTACCCTATCCCATGTCATAGAGTTGCATTTGGGGAAGATGTTTTGTGCGGAGATTCTCCTCTTTGTCAGCAGTACCCAAGGTTTAAGGTTGTACTTTTTTGAGAAAAGTGTCCAAGGTTGTACTCACTTTCAAGATTAAGCACAAATCTATTTTAGATGTGCTTTCTTTTCCCTCATAGGTTTATCCTGGAATTTTGGGTTTAGAAGGGTTTTATGGAATCATGAAAGTGTGGAAGTGATAAACCTACTTGTTAACCTTAAAGATGTATTTTTTCACTCAATAAGATAATGATGATAGGGTTTAGGCAATCAACCCTAGGGTAAGACCTTGGTCTCTTAGGTTTCAGTTGAGAGAAGTAAAACTGATATGGGCATACCAGTATGGTCCGGGAATCAACCGAGGAGTATTTTGAGTTCTTTTAGAAAAAAAGAAAAGGAAAGTAAGATAATTTCATTAAAAAGGACCAGGAAAAAACTGAAACCCCCAAAGTGCTATGCAGTAAGAGGCTGTACAAAAGGTATCAAGGACCAAGCAGACAAAACAAAAACTAGCCCGTCGGCTCAAAAGAAGATAGGAAGGAATTGAAAGATAAATATCACTGCAGCAAATATGCACTTGAACTCCAGGATTAGACCAGTCCAACTGCTCTTCTTACAGCCTCATCCTCCTGGGAAGATCTGCCATCAAAAATCCTAAAGTTTCTTTCCATCCACAAGGCACATACAAAGCAGCCAGAACAGCCCCCCAAATTGTCTCATCCTTCTTGCTTAAACCTGCTAGATGTCATTCCTCAACAGCTTCTTTGACATTTAGAGAAGGCCCAGGATACTGCTAGGAAACTATGAAAGAAAGACTTCATCCCTGAAGTATAAGGGCAATGAATGATAAGATGGTCCCTAGTCTCCCTTGGGTACTTGCACAAAGTACAGAAAGAAGAAAGACAGATATCCCCATTTTAAAGGTTCCCCTTTGAGAGACATCTTTCAAGAACAATGGTCCAAATCAAGAAAGAAACTTTTGATGGGATTTTTTTTGATAATCAAAGAAACTTTATTAGAAGAGAAAAAAGCGTAGAAGAGAGAGGTGACAAGCAGTCACCACAAAGAAAAAACTTTTGATGGCATTGCCAGACACAAACAGTTTAAGCAGAAAAGGTGTTACCTCTCATGGTGAGTCATAGTTGTCAAGGCGTCGCCGCCTAGGCGCCTGGCTGGGCGCCTCGCCCAAACGCCTTGACTTTTAGCAACTAGGCGCCCGCCTAGGCGACAAAAATGACAAGGCAGGCGCCTTTTATAATATCATTTATATTGTTGTATCTTATTAATGCATGTGGTTAATACATTTTATTATATGCTATATATATCAATTATATTTTGTTGTAATGTTTTACTACTGAAATTTAAAAGATCAAAGGGTTTTGAGAAGAGAAAAAGAAAGAAAAGAAAAGAAAGGGGAAAGAAACAATAGAATAATAAAGTTCTTTTTTTCTATTCTCTCTCTAATTAAATAAAACAAAAACTCCATCCTTGTTTTTTTCTATTTTACTTTCCATCTTGAATATTTATCATATAAAGTTAATAACCTTCTTTAGCTGCTAATTAATATGAGTTTGCTCTATTAAATACTTATATAGTAGTATTATTTTTGAAAATAATGAAATTAATATATGTAAAAGATTTTTATCTATTAGATGTGATGATTTGCCACATTTTTAGAGGAAATTCAATGTTCTTAATAAAGAGAATTGTTATTTATCAATTAACATACATGCTGAATGGTATATAAAACTAGGAAACTAGCCAAAAGCCAGTTTTTCATACTATAAATTTTTATCGCCTAGGTGACCAGGCGACTAGGCGCCCCAGTGTCGCCCAAAATCACCTAGACGCATTGAAAACTATGTGGTGAGTATGATTCTGGCTCATGACTTTAGTGAAAGGATCCATTCTTGTCCCAAATCCAGATTCTTCTGCCATCCGCTTGGGTTGTGGTATGAAGATTCAGCAGAGCAGCTACATCCCCACCTCCCAACCATGAAGTTTCTTCAAAACTGGGGGACCAGTCTAGAAAAGGTAAAGTATATTGCAATAGTATCAAAAAATCAAAGGTCTCGTACAATGAGATGCCGTACTGAAATAATCACATTTATGGTCCCCAAAAAAAGTTGCAGAAAAAACATCGTCTTTAAATACATTTGTTATAGACATCCAACCCCTTAGTTCCTCCACTAAAAAATTAATAACACCAGCCTCAGATTTTGCTTTCTTCTGAATCTGCTCAAAGACCCTATTAATTCTTTTGTTTGAAATGGCCCCCAAAAATGCACTTGGGATAGCTGACCGTAGGTATCTTCCTTTTTTGGACATGCCTGAGACCTTCCATCCTTGAAACAATTATTTTACCAACCTTGGGAAGCACCTTTGTTGACAAATTTGGGAAGTACCAGTTAAGGTGAACCAAGTTAATGAAATGATTCCAAACTATTGCAGAGAAGCTGCAACAGATAAACAAGTGGTTTGAGGTCTCAGCTTCCAAACCACATAACAGACAATCAAATCTGGAATGTTAAAACCCTTTCTTAACAGCACTTCCTTTGTAAGGCATTTCTCCCAGGCTGCCACCCAAGAGAAGAATTTGACTTTTGGAGGTGCAGCAGCTCCCCAAATAGCTTTGCTTGGAAACTGCTGCCTGTGCTCTTCAACAAGACCTTTGTAGGACTCAAAAGAAAAAAAAATGCCTCACTGTGCCCACCTCCAGCTTCTTGAGTCCTCTAACTGCCGATTCTGGATCAAGGAGAGAAAATCAGCCACCTGTTCCAACCCCCAGTAATTGAAATTCCCTCTATAAAATAGGATTCCAAATGACCCTACTGCCTTTCGGTTGATAGCAGTCAGCAACCATTGCTTGTTGGTAATCAGCCACATTGAAAAGAATTGGGAATCTGTCCCTTAAAGTTCTGCCACAACACCAAGGATCTGACCAAAAGCTCAGTCTACTTCCATTACCAACCTTGTATTCAATCCCCTTCATGAAATAGGAGTATGCTTTGTAGATACCTCTCCATACTCCACATCCATAGGGGAGCTGTGAGTCCTCTGCATCCTAACCATTAGCATATTCCATACTTCTCAGCCAATAGTTTCCTCCATAGCTCATTTGGCTCTGCAAAGAACCTCCAGAACTACCTTCCTAATAAAGCTATATTAAACATTTTAATTTTTCCAATTCCTAAACCTCCATGAGAGAGAGGTTTACATGTTATCCCAGTTCACCAAATGATACTTGAGAGTCCTTCCACCCTGACCAAAGGAAATCTCTCATTTATATTTCTATCGTCACCACACCTCCGATGGGATTGGGAAGAGGGCATGTAATAAGCAGGTAGAGATGCGAACACTCTCTTAATAAGCATTATCATCCCTCACTTGGAAAGGTATCTTAGCTTCCAAGATGCCAACTTCCTATCCACCCTTTCTAATACTGAGTTCCATAAGCTTTTTGATGCGCACTTTGCCCCCAAAGGTAATCCCAGATATTTTGAAGGAAGGCTTTCAACCATGTACCCCAATACATCAGCCAACTTGTGTACATTTGGGAACTTCCCCCACAACCATCATCTCACTCCTAGCCAAAGTTGATTTTCAGACCTGAGACCACTTCAAACCAACAAACATAATAAGTATCTTAAGTTGAGAACCTGATTTTAGGAAGCAGTGCAGAAAAATACCGCTGTATCATCTGCAAATTGCAGAATGCAATCTTTGTCATTGTCACTAGCTTCAAAACCTTCCAGGAATCCCAGCTCTGTTCCTCTGGCTATCCTTAGGCCCTCCATGACAAAAAGAAAAAGAAGAGATCACATCAGCGCCCCACAGGCACTCTACATGCACATCTCAGCGTGCATTGGGAACATCTCCCGTACTTGTCAATGGGAGATGTTTCCACTACACGGTTGGGATGTGCCGTGGGGCACCGATGTGAACTAGAAAAAGAAGAGGAGAGAGTGGATCTCCTTGTCTCAAAACCTCTCTAACTTTTGAAATTGCCCTTCAGACTATTGATGAGAATTGAAAAAATGGGTGCAGTGAAACATACCTTCATCCAATTTCTCCATAAGGGTGGCCCAGTGCACGAGGCTCCCGCCCATGCAGTGCCTGGGGAGGGACAGATGTACACAGCCTTACCCTGCACATACAGAGAGGCTGTTTCCAAGATTTGAACCCCGGTCACCCAGGTCGAAATGGAGCAACCCAACCATTGCACCAAGGCCCACCCTAGTCATCCAATTTCTCCATCTCTGTCCAAAATTCATTCTAGTCAACATGTAACCTAGAAGGCCTAATTCACACAATCATAGGCATTTCCTAAAGTCAATTTTGCATACTAGTTCCCCATTTCCACTTCTCCTTGAGTCAACAAGTTCATTGGCTATAACAACCCCATCATAGATGTGCTTGTTGTGGACAAAAGCGCCATGATAAATTGAAATAATGGATTTCATCACCTTCCTTACCTCATAGCCAAAACTTTGACATTAATCTTATAAATTATTTACCAAAAAAAAAGACAATAATCTTGTAAACACTTCCAATCAGACTAATGGGCCGAAAGTCTTTCATTTCTATAGCTCCATTCTTCTTGGGAATAAATGAGATGAAAGTTGGATTTAGGCTTCTCTCTAGTTCAACTGACCTATGGAACTCCTCCAAAACTTTTAGCAAGTCAAATTTGATAAGATCCCAATACTTATATTACATAATAGTGAATCCATCTGGCCTAGGGCTTTCTCCCATTCCAGATCTTCAATCGCTTTTTCAATCTCCTCTAAAAATGGTTTCTCTAAACCATCCAGCTATTGCTCCAATAACATCTCAAACTGCAGCCCAACTATTTTCCGCCTCTGTTTGTGAAGTTCCTCATAAGGGTTTCTGTAGAAGTTTAAAATGGCCTCCTCTATCTATTCTTCCTCCATTAACTATCCATCACTCCTTGTTCTTCTTCTGGTATTGTTATCTCTTACTTTTAGCCAATTGGCCCTTGACTTGTCTCTACTTTACCTCATTTTGGTAGGTTACGGAATCAAACTAAGGACCTTTTTTCCTTTGTTCCTCCTCTAAACTTCCTACTTCCTCCTCCAAGTCATCACGACAATGGTTTTTAATCATTCAGCTCTTTTCTTCTCATCTAATTCTGTTCTTTCCAACTACCAACTTTTAATTTTACTTTTTTAACAATTGTAACTTCTTACTCATTACATGGCTGATTGATCCCTCAAAAGCAGCTTCCATCTGCCATTTTTGGATATTTGCACCAAACTCCTCCAATCCCATCAAACAATGCTACAATCTGAAAGGGCGACGATGCCTTTTAATGCCCTTTGTGTACAATAGCAATGGAAAGTGGTCGAACATCAGCCTTGGGAGAGTTTCTTGAGAGGATTTTTTTTTTATGAATAGTTTCTTGAGAGAAATCGGGAATTAAGTTTTCCCATTCTGAAGATATTATGAATCTGTCCAATCTGACTCAGTGTTGTTGAAATCATACGATTTATGATATGATTCACAATTCGATTATGATTTGATTCATAAATCTTACAATTTATATGGATCCTACAATTCATGGTAATTCAAATAAATTCAATTAAGTTTGTCAAGGGAAACTTGTTTTGAAGCCCTTACTAGAAAATGATTTATTTATGTTACTTAAGACAATCATTTAGTTTATTTTGCATCAAAGAGCCATTGAATGTGAATTTACTTCACTTTCAAGTCAAACTTTATTATATCATCTTGGGCTTCTATAGTATAAGTGGTAAATTCTATTGATTTAGGTATGCATATCGTAGATATGGATTAAAAATTATGGTAAAATTACTTTCCTATATATTTAGCCTTTTTAGTATATCTATATTTAATTTTTTGACAAGTTTGAAAAAATAGAAACAATCTTACGATTTATGATACAGTGCACGATTCGATTTGATTCAAATTTCTCTACAATTTACGATACGATAACAATTTTCAAAACATTGAACTGACCAACACGGGAATTTCTTGGTAATTGGTCCAAGTAAAGCAGGCCCCAGCCAAAAGAAGATCCTGAATTTATGATTATGTTAAATCTGCTGCAGCCTTTTTTGTTCTCCATTTTAAGGATGGCATTAAAGTCCCCACTGGTTGCCCAATGGACCAATGGTCCCTCCCACCCATTTCCTTTTCACCTCATTTAATTCTTCCCAAAACACTTCCTTTAGGTTGGATTTTTTGGGGTCATAGACCCCTATAATAGCGATTGGTGTGTTGTTTGGAAGCCACAGAAGCATTACTGAAATGGGAAATTCCCAACCTCTTTGTCCATAAGCTTAAAAGTGCTAGCATTCCAAATTAAAGCAAAACCACCTGCCATATTTACCACTGGAATTGTGATCCAGTCATATGGGTCGAAACCCCAAACATTTCTTTCTTTTTTTTTCTGATAGGCAATACAGAAATTCATACATTCATTAAACTCTTAAAAAGAAAGGATTACAACAAGAAGTTGTGAAGATCTGACAAAGCCCATTACAAACAGACCCACCAAACTGATTGTGCCCAGTACATATGTTGTCTTTGAACCCCTTGCTTAGCTAAACCATCTGCCAAACTGTTAGCAGATCTCCTGACTCATTATATTTGGATGGCCATATCTCGACAGCCACTTGAAGCATTTGAACTCATTTCTAAGCTGACAAATCACCCCCTCACCATTCTTCATCCACCCCACCACTAGTTTTGAATCACCTTCAATGATCAATCTGCCAATTCTTTAGCTATCTTTACCCCAAAAACTACTGCTAAGAATTCCACTCTTACTGAATCTCCATGCGCAATTGGACCTAAGTACAAAGTACATATAGTGCTCCTTTGGAATAGACAAATAGGCCAATGGTCAAAAGTAATCCTAGGCAAAGTACTCCCCAAAAGGCTAGTCCAATATTCTTCCCAATCCAAGGATACCAAAAATATGTCTAACTTAGAACAAATAGGATTAGCTTGAAGATTTGACCATGTAAACCTGGTTTGTCCCAGACGAATATCCATCAACTTGAGGTATGCAGATGATAGTGAAATTTCTAATTGGGTTATGTCTGAATTTCTCAGTTTTGGGGAGTCTGGGGGGATTTCTTTTAAGGGTCTGGAAGAGGAAACAAAAGCCCTCTTTGTGGCCATTGAAAACCGGTTCTTAGTTGAGAAGGGGAAGAAAAATAGAAAGCAGTCTAAGGAACTGCTTAGACTGGCTTGGGGTCTAAACAACAGTGCGATATGATTGGCTCGAAATCACTACTGTGAACACTGCGGGAGGTGTAGCTCTGGTATGGAACAATAGCACTTTCAAACTAGTAGACAAATTTGTGGGGAACTTCTCAATCTCTGCCAAGTTGCTTTGGGAGGCTAAGAATATTCAATTTACAGTGATAGGGGTGTATGGGCCGATTGACTACAACTTAAAGAATGCTCTCTGGGATGAGTTAAACACTTTCAGAGAAAGATGGGAAGGCCATGGGTGTTAGGGGGTGATTTTAATGAAATTCTCAGCCCTGCAGACAAAAAGGGGTGCAATCGACTGAGGAATGAGAAATTTTAGAGGCTTTATCCAAAGGTGGGAGCTAATAAATCTGCCATTAGCAAGAGCAAAGTTTACTTGGACCAACAATCAGGAAAACCCTTCGTTGGTTAGGCTGGACAGATTTTTTATTTCACCTGAATGGGAGGAATTATTCCCTCTCACAAATCAAGAAGCAATGACGAGGGTAGTTTCTGATCACATTCCCTTAATGCTGAGTATGGGAGGATTAAAAAAGAACCCTCATCCTTTCAGGCTGGAGCATTGCTGGATGGACTCATAGGATTTAGTAACAAACATCAAAAGGGGGTGGTTGGAATGTTCCTTTGAAGGTTCAGCCAGTCACATCTCCAAAAAGCTGAAATGGTTGAAAGAAGAGGAGAAGAAGGCTTACTTCCAAGAAGAATTTAGATACTTTGCTGCACCAATCTTAAGTCAAATGGAGGCAAAGAACTTGGACTATGTGGCTGAAAGCAGGTGACAATAATACTGCTTTTTCCACAAGGTGGCCAATGCTAGAAAGAGGGTTAATTCTATTCAAAAAATTGGAGATGGAAGGAAGGGTAGTTCAAGAAGAGAAAGATATAGCAGATGCTTTTGTTTGTTTCTACAAAGATTTGTTCAAGAAACCTTGCAAGATGAGGCCAAGGCTGGATGGTTTAATCTTTAATTGCTTGTCGGAGGAGCAGGTTTCAGAGCTGGAAAAACCCTTCTTAGAAGAAGAGGTAAAGAAGGTTATTGAAGAGTTGGAAGAGGAGAAGGCGCCGGGGACAGATGGTTTCACAATGCTATTTTTTAAGAAGTTCTGGGAGCTCCTTAAAGCTGATTTGCTAAGGGTTTTGGAAGAATTGCACGATTCAACTGCCCTCGAGAGAAGCTTAAATGCAACTTTTATATCTTTGATCATTAATAAGAAAGGAGCAAATGAGCTGAAAGATTTCAGACCAATCAACTTGGTTGGAAGTGTCTACAAGATCCTATCAAAAATTCTAGCCACCAGATTAAGGAAGGTGATGGACTTTTTAATTTCTAAATATCAAGGGGCTTTTGTCCACAACAAGCACATTCAGGATGTAGTGCTCATAGCAAACGAGCTTCTAGGCTCCAGACTAAGAAGTGGGGAGAGTGATCTAATCTGCAAAATTGACCTAGAGAAGGCCTATGATCATGTTAATTGGTCCTTGGATTATTTGATGAGAAGAGCACAGTTTGGCTCCAAGTGGAGAAATAGGATGAAGGTTTGCTACTCAACTCCTAGATTCTCAGTGCTAGTAAATGGGACAGCTAAAGGAAATTTTAGCAGTGCTAGAGGTTTGAGGCAAGGAGACCCGTTGTCTCCTCTGCTCTTTTTAATAGTAATGGAAGGTTTGAGCAAGTTGGTTGATAGAGCTGTGGAGGGGGAGTTGCTGGAAGGCTTTAAGGTGAAGCCCAATGGGACTGCTATCCTACTCCTACAATATGCTGATGACACACTCTTCTTTCGTAAAGCTTCAGA
This sequence comes from Nelumbo nucifera, assembly GCF_000365185.1. The sequence continues at coordinate 1,248,019 of NW_010729231.1, read as the reverse complement.
AGAGCAAGTTTTAAACTTAAAGTATATTTTGTACTGGTTTGAGATTTTTTCAGGATTGAAGGTGAACCTTGCTAAAAGTGAGTTAATAGCTGTGGGGGATGTTGCTAACATTCAAGGTATGGCAGACTTGTTAGGCTGCAAAGTTGGTAAGCGACCATCAAAGTATTTAGGGTCACCCCCGGGTGCCAAAAGCAATTCAAAAACCATTTGGAATTCAATAATAGAAAGAATGGATCAGAAGTTAGCCACTTGAAAAGCAAGGTATCTCTCCAAAGGAGGGAAAGTAGCATTCATCAAGAGTTCCCTAGCAAGCTTACCAACATACTACATAACCCTTTTTCCTATACCTTCAGAAGTGACAGAGGTTTTAGAAAAAAAGATGAGAGACTTTTTGTGGGTGGGGATGGAAGGACTGTCATAAATATCGTCTTGTTAAATGGGGGCAGATTTGTAAACCATTTACTCAAGGGGGGTTGGGGTTAAGGAGGTTAAAATCTTTTAATCTAGCTCTGCTAGGAAGTTGGCTTTGGAGGTTTGCTACTGAGCCTGACAACCTTTGGAGGACAGTCATAGCAGAAAAATATGGGCTGGATGAAAAGGGTTGGGGTAATGGTCCACCCATGCCAACCTATGGCTGCAGTCTTTGGAAAGGTATAAGCAAAGTTTCCAACCTGTTCAAAAGAGAAGTCAGATTTAAAGTTGGTAATGGGAGAAGGATCAAGTTCTGGTTGGATGCCTGGACAGGGGAAAATTCCCTTAAGGATTTATTTCCTACCCTCCTGTTCAATGTGGCTGAAGACAAAGACGCAGTGGTTGCAGACGCATTTGTGTTAAGGGATAATGTTGTTTGCTGGGCCCCTAACTTCAGAAGGGACTTCAATGATTGGGAGATTCAACAGGTAGGGAATCTCTTGGTTTTGCTTCAGTCCCAGGTTTTGAATTTGCAATCTGAAGATGCTCTAGTATGGAAAGGGAACAAAAGTGGGGAGTTCTCAGTTAAATCTTTCTTCAATGCCATAAGGGGAGATGCTGAAACTCCCTTCCCAAGCTGGGCCATTTGGGGGACCATGGCTCCCTCTAAAGTAATTTTTTTTTGCATGGGGGGCAGCATTAGAGAAATGCCTCACCAAAGAGATGCTGGTAAGACAAGGTTTTAATTGTAGTGACCTGAGATGTAGTCTCTGTGGTGGAGAAACAGAATCAGCAAACCTCCTGTTTTTACACTGCAGTTTTGCCTCAGAGATTTGGAACCATTTCTTAAGAAGTCTGAAGGTTAGCTGGTGCATGCCAGCCTCACTTAAAGCCTGCCTGGAGGCTTGGCAGATCCGAGGGTTGACTAAGAAAGGGAAAACTTGCTGGTCTGCCATTCTCTTAGCAATTCTGTGGGAGGTTTGGTTGGAAAGGAACAGGAGGGTCTTTGATTGTAAAACCTCTTCTGCAGCTGAAATCATCAATTCGGCTGTAGATTTTGTTAGAAGTTGGTTGGCTGTACTTACTGATTTTAAAGGGGATACATCTGATTGTAATTTTTTGAGGATGGACTTTTTTTGAGGTCCTTCTGTTTTGTTGTGTACAGTTTCTTATTGTACAAAGGACCTTTTCATCAATACATTGATACTTTAACTTTGCTCCAAAATATACATATATATATATATAGATATAGATATATCCATCAACTCAAAGGCATCAATAGTCATTAAATCTCCTCATGCTAGAAGTTACCCTTTGCCTTGTACTATTTGACTCATTTACAAATCTAATCACATTATAGTCACCTCCTAGACACTAAGGCCATCCCAAAGGCCCCTTGTATCTTCAAGCTCTTCCCACATCAAATTCCTTTCCCTATAAGAGTTTGGCCCGTAAACATCTGTGAGAACCAATACAAACCCATCTTGAGCAATCTTCAACTTCACAAATACTAAAAAATTTCCAACCAACTCTTCCAGGCATTGTACTGTGTCCTCCTTCTATATTGTTATCATTCCTCCCGAGGCTCCCCAAGACAGTGCAAAAATCCAATTAATGCTTCTTTCTCCCCAAAAACTTCTAATCCACTTCCTATCAAGGCCAAGAATTTTAGACTCCTAAATCAACAAAATATCAGGCTTTTCCTTGTTGAGAATTTCCTTAAATGCTCTTCTTTTTGTAGCACTTCCTAGGCCCCTAATATTCCAGCTAACAATCTTCATGGAAACCACCTAACTTTGACCCAAGCCCTTCCTTCTCCCTCCCCCTAGCACTACATTCTTTGTCCCCTTCAACATCATTAATGAGCCTCTCAACTTCATTCATTTTTCTCCTCCTCTTCCCTCCCAATTTCTTTTCCTTTTCTAGCATAAGACCTCAATTCCTTAGGTGTATCCACCTTAAGGCCCACTGGGTCTTCTCCAGATTCACCTTTCTTATTCAAAATAAAGTAATTTCCTTGCCCCTCATCCTCCTTACTTTTTCCTATTATATCTTCCCAATCCAATTCCTAGTTTCTCTCCCTCTTATCCCCCTCTATCACTTTATTCTCTTCAACCTATTCTTTCAACACCTCCACTCTTCCCCTCCCCTCTTCCATTTCCTCTCCCACCACTCCAGTATATCCTCCACCTCCCACAAACTCCCCAAATTGCTCCTTACGATCTCCTTCAGCATCTCTCCCTACCCCCTCAACACTTTCTGGCAGCATATCAGCATAACAGAGCTATGGATAGGTAGTTAGTCTACAAGGGCAATAACAACACTGTTAGTACCAAAAACCAAACCAATAGAGTTACAAGGATTACTGCATGGAGTCGAAGGCTTAGGTATAATTTGAGGAGACTCCAAGACCCCCTCCTCGTTATGATCCAATTCAATTATCACATCCCCTGTATAGTCAGTCCTCAAGTTTTGGGAAGTATTCATGTTTGCATTTTGTTGAGAAGACCTTGGGCTTGCTACCCCAACTAGAATTTCATTAGAAGTTTCATGATACAACTGCATTTCTATCATCCAGAAACCCTAATCTTGCCACTGACCTGATAATAATTCCTTTTCTTCCTGATTCAAGTGGGTACTCTGCTTCATTTGGATTGGAATGCTTTCACCACTGATTGTTCAAGTCACACCCCTACCTCCCTTCCACTCCTTCAAAATCACCCTATTGTTCTATTGCATCTTGCAAGTATTGTTTCTCACCCCCAACACTATTACCTTCTTGTAGTTGTGTTTCACAGTGAAAAGAGAAGCCAAATGAAAGTATTCTTCCTGCTCCAACAACACTTGAACCATGTCATCAATGCTGCCAATACTGGATTCGTCATCTAAACTACTCCCCTCTTCAGAATCATCGCAACTAACCCATTCCCCACTGTCCCCAGCGTCTTTCCAATCTTCTCTATTTCTGGAATATCTTGGGTTTGGTTTATCTTGATGGGAAGATTGGTGTCTTACCCATTGCAGGGATCCTCCTTCGAACTCCAAACTTTGTTCGTTGTCAAGGGAATATGATAGACCTCTCCTATTGCCTTTAATCAAACCACCCCTAGCTCCACACATGAATCTTAAGTAGTCACGTGAGGCCATCTTACTAGCCAGTTCATCCGGGTGGTCTAACCCTGCTTTTGTTTCTTTCCTGCATACACTTCTACCTCCTTTAAGAGTTTACATGGAATCTTTCCTTTTAATCTCCACCATTGGATTATATTCAAGAAAATTTAGAAGCCTTTCCTTTGAAGGCAAGATAGAGTCTTTAACAAGCCCCTTAGACATTTCACCTTCCTCAAATCTTGCAGCAATCCAGCCTCGCTTTCTCTTCCACATAGCTTCCATCCTGCCAACTCAGCTTTATCTCCTTCCTCCCCCTTCCCACAATGTTTTTTCAACTTCTGACGCCAGCCACATCCTCCACCATTGTCTAATGGTGAATATCTTGATCAATCACGGCACCAGCTCTAGTTTGGCACCTACGATCCTCAACCAGACCGCTTGCAAGTCAGACATGTTCATCTCCTCCAGAACTCCACCACAAACTGTGGCTATTTGGTTGAACACTTGCTTTGTCTAGAGATTAAATGGAAGACCAAGGATCTTGACTTGAAAACTTCCACCACCAAGCTCCCCATTGCAAAGACAAGTTCTAGTTCACAATCAGAGATGGGCCCTTCCAACATTGGTATTTACTTTGGTAACCTCTTACTGGATATCTCCCTTGTGAAGAACAGTTGTGTTTTCATCAAATAGCATAAGCACAGCCTTTTCTTTATCCAACCCTGTTTGCCTCTCCCTTTTACACACTATCTACCTCCCTACAATTCCCAAAAACTTCATTCGGCTCAATAAAACCCCCCTTGTTAATACTCTTCCTCTCTGTTGTGAACCTCTTTCCTTCCAAGTGCAACTCGACCTTCCAACCTGATTTAGTAACAGCAAATATTGTACCATTAATAAAGCCCTTAAACCAATCCCTAGCCTCTTTACTCAAAATCACCATTGATCTTTTATCTTCTCTGATTTTTAGAGTTGAACCTCTGCCTGTTTCTTCAAGCAGAAACCTCTTCTTTTCCACTATTAGGTCCTCCTTCCATTTCATCGCCAGTGTGAAGTGCCCTTCCATCTCCCCTTCGTTGTCATTGTGCATCAGTCAGATGAGGTTCTTTCTGTATCTTGTCTTGCAAGCAATGAAATTATTCTTCACCAAAATACCCAAGTTTTACCATCACCTCTGCTCCTGTACTTTCACACAATATGCAGTTTATCTGAGACACCTTTAGGATAGGAGACTTTCACCACCAATGTCTACCCTTTTTTGCTCTACCGTGAAAGCAAGGGCCCTTGCTACCTCCCCACCCTCTTTCTAAAACTCCAAACATTTCTCACAATCATGAAGTTGAATTTTTGTAAATTTAGTTTCTTGCATTAGTAAAATACGAGGTTTCCTTTCTCTCAGAAAGGTGCCCACTACCAAAATTCTTTTACCCGACACCAACCCCTGAACATTCCAAGATATTAGCTTGTTCTCTTCTACTGTTGACTATCTTCAAGGAGATCAACTATTCCAATTAGCATTGCCAACATTGTCATTCAATCCCCATGCTAACCTCAACACCTCTTTTGATTGCCTTTTGTTCTTCTTTCATTTCTCCACCAAAAACATGTTCCCAATTTCCACAAAAGTGTCTCTATCTCTTCCTCAAGCCCTTTAATGGACACCCCTAAGAAATTCCCAATGGCCTATAGTTTCAACATAACCCAAGTGTAAACCTCGTTCTCATCAACATACCTTAGATTGACCCTTTGATATTGGCTTGATGGAAGTGGGCAGACTTCATCTCTACTCTCTAGAAGAATCACCACAAGAGGTTCTGGAGTACCTAGAGACGAACCATCAATTCTCTTCCCAATTGTCATCCAACTATCCACTCCTTTTGGCATTTGTTTCAGTGGGAACTAAAGCACCAAGAATAGCTTCCCCTTTTCTTGCAAACCCTATCTTGATCACTTCTTGTATTCCCTAAGGGTCCCCTAGTGGTGGTTGGACTGCTTCTACGCTTAAATTTCTTTCTTCTAAAGTCAAAATAAGTCTTGTGTCCTCATTCATCATCAATAGTCAAGAGGCTTCCCCTCGCCAAAGAACTCACCTGATTACTCTTCATACTTAATCAAGAAGTAGGAAGGAGCCCAGTTCGGCCACCTCTTTACCTTTGCCTATTCCTTGGTACAGTCTAGACCCGTGTCTAACTTTCCTGGATGGCCTTTTGAAACAAATTTTGCCTAGTCTTTGGGGTGGCTCTTGGTTCTTCAAATGAGCTACATGGGTGCTCGGGTTCAATTCAAATGAGCTACATTAGCAATTTTATTGATGAATGTCTCTTGATCTCTCTCTTTCAATTGTCCATTTAAAATTTGAAAACCTGATGATGTCATTCCTTTCTTCCATTTCTTTCATCAACATTTTTCCTTTAACTTCTTCCATGAAAATCCCTGCTAACACCTAGTGAATTGTTGTTGGTTCAACGTTAACTGCCTCTCTGAAGTCCACCGAAGCTGGCATCCACTCTGGTTTTATTTTTGGCCAAATTGTAAAAATATGCATTGCATCCCCACTACAATATTTTCAGCTTGAGGCAGAACTCCAACTCAACAAACCTTAATCCTAGCATTCTTAGTAGTGCCACTGAAAGCTTTGGAGTTGTCCACTCCCAATTAGCCACTACACAAGTCGCCTATGCCTCTTGCTACCTCATTGCCCCACAGATGCAAAGATCATAGACCCTAATCCAAATATAACCAGGGATGTCCCCCGCTTTTTGCCAAACTCCATTAGACTCTACCCAAGGCTCAAGGTGAAGTTCACTTCTAAAACATCTTGAGCCTGTATTCAATACCCTCCTTATGTCCTCTTTTGAGGGGAAGATAGAAGGCATTTCTCAACATCTAATTTCCTTAAACCGAGTCCCTTAGGGCAACCCCAAACCCTCTTTTGTGGGGACATCCATTACTGCATGGCTTTTGGATTTTTTTATTTTCCCAATTCTTTGAGTATTTTTCTATTTTAGGACTATCTTGGGAATTTTACATATCATTAGGTTCTAGTATAATAGGCATGTTATTTAAGTCTGTCTTAAATTGCTTTTAAAGTTTCAAAGTCATAGGATAAGTAAAGTAGGAATTATGATTTTTTTTCTTTGGTCAATATATTCTTTATGAATACCCTTGGACTGAGCTCTATAGTTGAGTGAACAGTAACCTGAGCTCTATCGCCTCTCTATAAATATATCTTGTAAGCTAAACTTTAGTTGCAATTTCGTAATTTGGGTAATCCCTATTACTTCCAAATATATACATCTTGTAATTGATTTTTGAGGGAAAGAAGGACTTCTAACTAGGATTAAAGTATTGATATGATACACCTCGTATTGGGCCTATCATATGGGTATCACTGTATCAGTTTATCCAGATACACATGGATACACTGATATACATATTTTCAAAACTTTAAAGGGTCTCAAACCTTTTATGGGGCCCTCTTATTATAATAAAATAAATAGAATAAAAAGGAGCATCATCCATATCGATATTGAAGCATCGATATTTTAATCCTTGCATCTAAGTATTTTTCAGAGTGGTGGAAATCTTCCTGGTGTTTTTGGAGAACCTTTGTTCTCCTCTTCTCCTTTCTTCTCGTCTCTTTCTTTTCCTAATTCTCCACTGCAGGTTTAATCAAAATCCTCCGGTTAGCATCTCCTTCAACTCTCCACAAGGATTCAAATCACTCATTTGGGACCATCCAAACAGCCTAAGTAAGCATCTTTATTATCTCCTCAAATTTTTTGATCATTAAGTATCAATCCCAAGTTTTTTTAATCGCGTGGAAAAAATTATTAGTAGTGTGAGCACCCCCAAGTATTGGCTAGACTTAGCTAACCCCCCACTTTCATTTTTATTTTTTACAAACCCCCATCCTGGGTAATTACACTCCAAAACAAATGGCTTGTCTACCATTTTTTTTCTTTTTATGAATGGCTTGTCTACCAATTTTCAATCCAAATTTCCAATAAAAATCCTCCTCTTGGAATTTTCCATCTCTCTTAGAAGGGAGGACTTCCAGCCTTCTCTAAACTACTAAAAACCCTTTCAAATTAAATTGCCCCATACATCTCACTATTCTAAATCTGCACAAAATAATCATAAACTAATTCCATCCTAGACCTAGTTCCTTAGTTCTTGTCAATTTTGTTTGTTCAAGTAAAAACTGATAGAATGCTAAATCTAAACTAAAAACCTCTGTAGGTCAATTTGCACATCTTAGATAGTTCCCATAAACTCTCCTAAAGCTACAATCCATCTCTTTAACTCTTTCCTTTAAGTTTTCAGTCCACTTAGCTCCCATTTGACCTACTCATCCTACACCAAAAACGCTTACCATCTATGAATTGCTAGTTCAGATAGGTTCCAAGATAGGCACATGAAAGGGCTGATGCTCTAGCTAGGGGTGGAGTCACTAGAGAGGTCAGGGGACCACCTAGCATGGAAGGGTAAATGTATCTAGTTCTGACAAATGTGAGAAAGCAGGTTACAGTTTGAGAGTGGCCACTGTGTGAAAAAACACCAAAGGTTAGGACTTAGGACAATATCTAGTACACCCCTTTTGAGGCTGTTTTCTGTTTCCCCTCTCTCCAATATCTTTTGCAGGGTTGATAGTTTGTATTATTATCTCATGAATAAATTTCTTTTGCACTATTGCTGATAAGAAAATTAAGTTCAGTCTTGTTGGATCATATAAAATAGCCCCTACTAGATCTATCCTTAGAGGACATTCAGATGGCATTCTATGGACTTCGGATTGCAAATTTACAATCCAACCTTCGCAACTCCAGTGCCATCAGGGCTTGGTCATTTCTCTAAATCCACAGCCCAAAATCCCAAAAGTGGGTCATATGTGGATTAAGGGTCATTACCAAATGTTGATCCCAACTATCTGGTATCCAGGGTGTTGGGTGGAGTGGATTGGACACAGACCTAAACTTTGGGGTGGTACATGGATTATAGATCAATTATTTTGATCAAATAACAAGATCAAAGGAATTTATTAACATAAAACAATATGGAAGTACAACTCATAAACCCCATCAAGGCAAGGAAAAGAAGGGAACAACCAAAAAAAGCCTATAAACAGCAAGCAAAAAAAAAAACAATACAACAAAGCTAATAGTGAACACTTCTTAACATCTCTAGCCAAGCTATCAGCTAAAGATTTCCAGGTGAGGAAAAGAAAAAAATAAAGGGAAACAACTGCAAAAATTTATCTCCAGCAGAGATTACTTTTTTGGATCAGCTATATCCAGGAGAGAATTTATACTTTACCTAAGGGTATGGGTACTGGTTTTGTTGATTAATATAATTTTATACTTTACCTTCTCTCGAAAACAAATGTAAATCCAGGAGAGCATGCATACCTTCAGTTCATTTGGGGACATATTCAGAACTGTTGAAGGTTCCAGCTCTTTTTTCAGTAGACGCCTTGCCAGTAGTGCATTGTTCTGCAACAAGTTATTCAATACTGAATACCTTCAGACTGGACATGATAACAATTTTTTGGAAGACAAATAAGAAGTGCTTCTCAGAATTCCCATTCTATCACCTCTTTAATCATTCCATCTAGGACAGGATACTAAACAGCAAAAGTGATGAAAACTTAATGAAGAGACCAAACAATGAAACAAGTTAGTAATAATCTAACTTTCTCTGAGACAATTTATGGAGAAATAAATATATTGCATATAATACACGTATGATAAATTTAGACTAGCACAATTTGGACCCATGACCTTCAAAGACAGCTTTGCACTTTAACCAAATATTTGAGTTGTTAAATATTTGGTCTATATACTTGTAGAAAATTAAATAAGTATATAGTTATTGTTGGGGCTCAGGTCAGGATGAATCATAGAATATGAAATTATGGCAGAGAATGATACCATAAAATGCTACTTGAGGATTCAGATAATCATGAGTTAAAAGAACAGGTAAGTGTCCAAACCTTGAGGTTAAATACTAGTTGTCTCATCTTCTTATTATACTTCTGAAAATCAGAGCCAAGAGCATCATGTGCAGCCTTCTCAAGAGCAGTAGCTGCTGGAACAGCAGCATCCGGCCAGCGAATGGTTTCATCACCCTGTAAAATGCAAGAAATCAATGTCGTATCAGCTTCTTTGATGAATAGGTAGGACCTTAGGAGTAATAACTAAAATAAGGTATCACTTGTTTAAAAAAGACAAAGGAAAAAACAGAATGACTACAAAAAATTTTAAATATCAGAAGTGAAAAGTAATGTACACTTGTACAGTTAGCAAAATATAAGTATGTACTTTCCCAAACCAGACCATTGTCTCTCCCCTTGATTCTAGTGGTGTCTAATTTCTTGCATGGTGCTCAATTGCTAAGGGGAGTCCCTCCCAGGTAGTATCTGATTGTTAATCCCTTGTCAGGCTAGGAATCAGCAAGAGAATTAGCAGATGATGACATATAGTCATAAGGAAATCATGGTTTTGCTGTTATGAGGGAAATATCAACTAAATTAGCAGCTGAGAAGGAAAATTTTGTAATAGGAAGCCAGACTTCAATGCATACAACTATGTGAACCACTGGGGTCTAGTTTATATGCATTTTTTGGGTAAAAAATATACTTGACAATGGTAGAGATTGGCAAAGATGCATTTCAGATAAGCTTGATAAATTCTCCATTAACAATTTTTGGTTGCAGGTTCCTAGGGCCCCAGGACCCTTAGATTTGAGGGGGGAAAGGTAGTTGCATTATAGTTTCTTGAGTTTTGTCATAAACAGTTGGGATAGCCCTTGCAATGTAACCCATCTTCATATGTAATTTAAAAAAAAAAACAAAAGGATAAAGGTTAATATCTCCTCAGGGTCCCACTGATATCACTTGATCAACATCATTACCTGCAGTTCTGAATATATTGACATCTAAACATCATAGTGTTATGTGAAAATTATCAGAAATATCCTTTTTTATAAGGTATAATGTGGTTAAAAAAGCAAAAAATTAAAGAAAATTAAAGAAATGTACAAGAACTTCTATTGATAAAATGGATGGTGCATAACTTTACCAGTCCTAAAATTTTATCCAAAGAAAAGCATATCACAATCTTCAGAAAACGTCCCCCACTTACCTTTGCACTCCTTTCTTTTGTTCCATTTACATTTCCTGCATGATTGTTGCCACTTGGATTATGATCCACATGAATTGATCCACCCTTTTCTTTATCTCCTACCTGCACATCATCCTTGGAATCACATACAAATTGAATTCCCTGTAGGGTCTTCTCTAACCATTTGTCACGATAGGAGTCCCCAGTCAGAGCATCAAAATTTGATAATATTATATAAAACTCTGAAGCATCACTTGTACAGCTTCCTGGTGTTTCAGCTTTTAAATTTTGGTCAGGTCTGAAGGATGCATCATCTTCCCTTGAAACATCAAGGGGTGACATGTTCTTTCTTCTCAAAGATCTTTTATTCTTCAACTGATCCTCTTGTTCGGTAGGAACATCTTCAGGCTCAATATCAGGAAGTTCTCCTAAACGCTCTCGAGTCTTCTTAACAAGTAGATCAATTTCACCTTGTTTGTTGTCCTCGTAATCTTTATCTGTCAATTTCCAAAGTTTCCTCTCCACGGTATCATAAACCTTTTGGACAATAAAACCAGGATGCTGTGAACGTTGTGGAAGCTGCTTGTTTAAAGGGACAAAGTGTACAACACACTTATGCATTACAGATTCTGCTGGAACCTCATCTCGATGAAAGCTATAAAATAGCTCTCTGGTATCACGTGCTTGCCAGCTGCCACCACCTTTTTTCTCTGCCTCTTCAGGACGATAGAACCACTGCCCTGTAACCATCACACTCCCATCATTTGTCTGAGCAATATCCTGCAAGAAAATTTCTATGACTTGAAAAGACTTGTACAACAAACTTCTCAGTACACCAACTCTAACGATAGGAAGACCCAAGAGTATACTAAAATTATAAAAAGGAAATTAAAAAGAAGAGAACAGAAAGCAAAGCACGCATTTATGATTCTACATGCAAAGCTGATCATACATGATTTTGGGAAAAAGATTGATATCAACTATATTCCTATATGTTGAAAAAAAAATGTTTAAAAACACGGGCATGAGAATAAGTACCAGAACCATTACAAGCACAAGGTGTAAGCCTTGAGGTATGAAGCTTGAGCCTCATCATTTAGAATTTACCATTTTCTAACAAGAATGAAATTAAAGAAGGCATAGAAATGTGCACAGAAAGGAATGAGGAAGAATGGGAAGGAGAGAATCATGTTGTGGGAAGAAGAGAGAGTTCAAAACTGAGATGAGATAAAGGAAAATTGGAATGGTTTAGATTTGTAAGATAGAAGAAAAAAAGAGAAAAGAGTGAAAAAGAAGAAGAAATCATACCTTCATAGAATAGATGGATAGAGGATACCTCAAAATAGCTCCATCCAAATTGCTATTCCATAATCAAATTCTGTACTAACCAACATGGATTTACAGACCGTAGGAAGAGAGATTGACCAGCCTACTTTCCTACTTCAAATAAGACTCAAAAGAAAATAAAAACTCTACTCAATCCCTTCAGCCGCTGATATCCAGCCAATAAAGTAGCCACAGGTTTACCAGAATCCCAGTTCACATCAAATAGCTATCTCAATAACATTTCCAGACGGACAAAAATCTACAAATGAAAGAGATATCTACAGTGTGCTATTTGTTGATAGAAGTGGATGATCACCATCAAAAGTCTTCTTTGATCTGTTATAAAGCCTCAATTTTAACTAACAAGAAAAGTAAGATAGTCACCTGGTGGTAGAAATCATTGTCGAAAGCTATCTGTGATATGATTTCATTGAAAAGGCACTCAGTGCTCAACTGTAGCTTGGACGCTTAAGGTTCAAACTCCTATAAAGATGTCTCCAACTCTCCGTATGATTTTTTTTTTTTGATCAACAAAACATGTGTGACAAGACTTGAACCCATGACACCCATATGATAAATTTGTCATACAGGTTTTTTTACAAATCTCTTGTTCAATGAGAAGTGGCTTGCACACTTTTGTTAACATGAACAGCAATCAGAATTTACCAGATGGATAATTTCAAGGTTCAAAGGACCAGATAAGAAAAACAAATAGAAAATTATAAAATACCCAAACAAATGTAGGAAATCAATAACCATTCACCTTAATGATTGCAACGTAAGGCTTCTGATTTGTATCTTCGGGAGTCAGAAGTACTGGGTCGTCCTGCATGACAACCACAGGAAAGAAGTATTAAATTGAGAAGTAGGATAAAAGTCACTAAAACCTTTCTCTATTCTTTGACATAGAATCATGGAAGGTTAACCTGTCAAAACTGCATAAATTTTCAGGAGAGTGTGGGCATAACATCAACCTCTAGCATCAAAATACCGAAATATGGGACTCAAAATGCCTAATACCGGATACCATAGAGAATTAAAAGTACTTTTAGTATGTTTTATCCGTTCCTTCCAGAGAAACGTTGAGCTCAACTACAAATTTAGACAAAGAACAGCCAGATTGATAAAAAAGGGAACTTCGGCTTGAATGAACTTCATGAATTTTCATTATTTCATTTAACCCCACACATTTTGCATAACTGCCCAGCAACATAGAGAGATGAATAAAATAAAAAGACCGACTCATCTGATAGAAGTAAGTTTAGAAGGAACTTTCACGCACTTCTAGGAAGCAAAGCAACATCCACATAAGAAATTAAACTCCGTTAACTCGACTTCTCGTCACTGAACCAAGGAAGTGACACATAAAATATCAATAGAAGCTAAGAAAAAACAAGCACTTCTCATAAATGCGAGACAATTCTACAAATTAAACAATGCAGAAAGAAAACCTAAGTCGAATAGAAGCTTTGACAAGCGATTCGGCATTAAAAATGAGAAATCGATATGTGAATGGGAGAGAGAGAGAGAGAGAGAGAGAGAGAGAGAGAAGTCTTACGATTTCAAATCGATTCCCATCGTACTCAAAAGCACTGTAATGGCTTCGCTTATGTCTCCCTTTCCCAGTGACCTTGATTACTTCTCCGATCGGCTTAGCATCCTCCTGCACTGCTTCTTCTTTGTTATCGCTGCTTTCTGACTCTTCTTCTTCGAGCTTGGCTTTCTTCTTCTTTTGACCTGCATTTGAAGAGGACGAGGGAGGCCGAGTGGTTTGAGCTTCTACTCGCTCGTCTTCGTCGTCGCTGGTGGCGACCTGCGCGAACCGTCTCTTCCTCATGGTTACCCTCACGAGAATCGGGAGAGAGAAGAAAACGGGTTTTGCCCGCCAAGGGAGCTGGGCCTTTTATAAAGACCAAAGCAAGGATCTGAAAATGCCCTCTAGATTTCTCTAAATATCTGATCTGCCATTTATCTTTTGTTTAATTGGTTTTTCTCGAACATGAACACGAAAACGGCGTGTAATTAAGGCGGTGTTTCGAACTATTGAATTATTGATTGGCGTTTCTCAGAAAACGGGGCGGCATAGGTATGTTATTTTCTTAGAAATCGTATTTTCAGATTTTCTATTTGGTACGACTGGTATTGTTACCATAAAGGCGTCTTTTAATGCCATGTCAACATATTGTTGTTATCAATAGTAGAAAAAATGGGAAAACACCCAAGAGATGACATACCACACCATGTCAACATGTTGTTGCTAAAATGAAAAGCAATAAAGAGGGTGTTTTCTCATACCACACCTTTCCTAGTTTTTTAAGGCATGGTTTGGGAAAACATTTTTCAAAATACGATTAACCAAACATTAGGCATTTTCCAAAAAAAAATGGATGTTAAACGTGGCATTGATGTGGCATGGTTTTTTGGAGAAATGGCATTAATGTCAAATCACCTACTTGGCGGGTGTTTGGAACCAATGTTGTGTCCTAAGAGGTGTTTTCTTAGAAAACAATGTTGCATAGGTATGTTTGTTTTCTTTAAAAAAAAAATGTTTTTCAGGGTTTCTATTTGGTACCATTATTGTTGTTGCTACATAGGCATTTTTCAATGACATGTCAACATGTTGTTGTTAGAATAAAGCAAAAGAAGAAAACACCGTGCACACCTTTCTTGATTTCCAATGTGTGGTCTAAGAAAACATTTTTCAAAAAATGATTAACCAAACATCAAGCATTTTTCTGTAAAAAAAAAAATTATAAAAAAAAGCATATTTCAGATGTGGCACTGATGTGGTGACATTTTGGATGATGTTTCATGTTTGGCATCAGTGACATTTCCTTAGAAAATGCCTCCACATCAGAAAAAAAATGGTGCACCAAGAAACACTCTTTATTTGGTCAAAAAAATGGAAGAAAACGACCATGCATTGGAAATCAGGAAGGTGTGGTCTAAGAAAGCGTTGAATCTCGTGTTCTATCGTTTTCATAGTTGTTGCTAGCAATGGTAACATGATGTGGATCTAATGTGGCATCCAACATAGTAGGCATTTGAATTCATTTGCAACAACCTTCATCGTTTATCTATTTTGCATTAGTTACTCCTCAATTTTTCTCAATTGTGACCATCAAGTGTGTCTTCATTTTCTTTTTCATCGGTTACTCCTCACTTTCACCATTCTCTATTTTGCATCCATTTTTCATCTTTACTTCAATTGAAATCATTGTGAGTTGTTAGACTCTTTTAAGGAAATGCAATTTCTAGTCATGTAAATGGTGGTTTTCTTTTTTGTTTGAATGTGATAATATTTGCCTTTTGACACATGCAAATGTCATGGTTGTTCTGTATATGGAAGATTGGTTATAGTGGTCTTAAGTCCCAGTTGTTCTATGATGATGCTTTTTATTTTTGGTTGTCAAATATTGTTAATTTAAAATTCCTAGGTGTCTCTCATAGTAATAGGAGTGGTAATGTTTGTCTAAGTTTGTTATGTGCCTAGGTTGTGGTGTGTTGGTATGCTGTCTCTTGTATGTGTTTGGTTTATTGGTTTTATTGTTGGTTTTGTTAAATTCTTGTTGTTGTTTGTTGGTACTGTTTTGTAGTTTGTTTGTTATATGAAATGATATTTTGGATTACCAATTGCTCTATGAAATGAAGTTCGTCCTATCGCTCACCACTATTCCTCTATCATTCTCTCTTCTCACCACATTGTTAAATTTCAAATCAACTCCCAAATGAAAGACCCGCAATACATGAATACGTGAGTCAATTAGAAAGACTAAGCTTTTGAAGTCCATGAAGATTAAGGAGCATGAGCTTCATTAGTTATTTTGTTCTCCATAAGGAGCATGAGCTTCATTAGTTATTTTGTTCTATCCTCTTCTTTGTTCTTTTTCTATCGAACTTCCTTGAAATCATAAACAATTGAAACTAGTAGCAAAACCAACATAGGGGATTCTCAACTAAACCTCCTTGAGATATTTCACATTTTGCAATTTAATGGGTGATGATCCAAGGGTGGAGAGAGAGTGTGGATTTAGATCTAGGGCTAAGGTTGTATCTAGGGTTGTTAGGGTGCTTTAGGTAATCCTAAAAGTGTAAGGGAATCTAAATGAAAATCTAGAGGGGGGTTAGAACGGAATTCTAGGCTCTATGGGGTATGATGTGCATGATCCAGTGGTTGGGTTAAACCTCAAGATGCTAGGGTTCATCTCAACCAACGAGATCACACAAATTAAAATCTTCGAAGATGGAAGGATAAAATGGGGAATTTTGTAAAAAAAAATTCAAGGGGCGTTCTAAGGTGTCTAAAAAAGATAATGATGGGGTTTGATGGCCTCGAATGGTGTGCCAGAGTGAGACATCGTAATTCAGAGTGTATTGAACAACAAAGGTCATCCAATTGGGATTTTTCTTGATAGAGGGGTAAAATGGTCATTTTGGGTCTAGGAAAATGAAGGAAGGTTGATTAGGGTGTTTAGGAACGTGACGATAGGGTCTAGATATATTAGATGGCATACTGCGATGCATATCTTGAATTTGGATAATTATGACCAATGAGAGCCCTCAGCTGGGAATCTTTGTGGGTGAGGGGTAAAATGGTCATTTTAGGGACTGAAGTTGGGTAAATGGTTCATTGGGAGGCTGATGAAGGTTTGAAGGTGCCAAATGATGCGTAACGACGGATATCATGAATTTGGAGAGTATCAAGCAATGATGATAATCCATTTGGAATCTTTTTAAGTAAAGGGTAAAATGGTCATTTTAGGTTTTAAAATTTGATAGATTGTCATTCAGGCAGCTTTGATGAGGCTTGAATGTGTCAAATAATGTGTAATGATGAATATCTTAAATTTGGATAGTATCGGACGACGAGGATGATACATTTAGAATCTTTTTTAGTGAAGGTTAAAATGGTCATTTTAAGGTCTGGAGTTTGACGGATTGATGATCGGAAGGTTGATGGAGTTTTTGATATGGTTTAAAAGTGTTGGATGATGCATGACAATGGATCTCTTGAATTTGGAAAGTATTAGGCAATAAGATAATCCATTTGGAATCTTTTTGGTGAATAGTAAATGGTCATTTTAATGTTTGAAGTTTAACAGATCAACGATTGAGTGGCTGATGGAGGTTTTGCTAGGGTTTGAAAGTGTTAGATGATGCGCGATTATGGATATCTTGAATTTGAAGAGTATCAAGCAACGAGGATGGTCCATTTGGAGTCTTTTTAAGTGAAGAGTAAAATGGTCATTTAAGGTTTAAAGTTTAACGGATCAACAACTGAAAGGTTAATGGAGGTTTTGATAGGGTTTGGAGGTATTAGATGATGTGTCTCAATGAAAATCTTGAATTTGGAGAATGGTGGGAAATGGGGATGGTCGATTTGGAATCTTTTGAGATAAGGGGCAAAATAGATATTTTGAGGTCTAAAATTAAGTATACGGTTGATTAAGAGGTTGATGAAGGTTATATTAGGGTTTGGGCGTGTTGAGAGAAGTGTCAAGATAGAGATTTAAGATTTTGAGAGTGGCAAACAACGAGAGTAGTCGATTTAGAATCTTTTTAGAAGAGGAAAAATGAGTATTTTTGGGTTTGAAATTGGATGGATAGTTGATTATGAGGTTGATGAAAGTTCTTGTGAGGTTTGAGTGTATTAGGAGAGGTGTTGTGATCAAGATCTACGATTTTGAGAGTAGCAAGCAATGAAAGTGGTTGATTCGAAATATTTTTATAAGAAGGGTAAAGCAGATATTTTTTAGGCCTAAAATTTTCTGGGTGGTCAATCAGGATGTTGATAAAGGTTTTGGTAAGATTTAATGGTCTTGGGCGTTGTATCGTGATGAAGATATTTGATTTTTGAGAGTAGTGAGTGACGAAAGTGGTTGATTTGGAATCTTTTTAAATGTACGGTAAAATGGGTATTTTTTTGTCTAAAATTTGATGGATGGGTATTCTAATAGGAATGTGTGATAGCTTTAGAGGTGTATGAATCGTGAGAATCTAAGTTGTGGGTATTTCAACTAATGAAGGGGCGTAGATGGAATCTCGGTAGTGGATGAGTAATTGAGGGGATTTTAGGATGGAATTTGGTAAAGTGGCGTAGATTTGAATTGCAAAGCTGTTGGAAGGTTTTGATCATATTAGCGACATATGGATCATAAGTTTTAGGCTTGAGAAATTTTGTATTGTTAGATACATCGAAATAGAATCTTTGATGGATGAATAATGAAATCAAAGAACTTAGGGCTGAAATTTGGTGTGATTGATTGTTCAAAGGTTTTGTTTCATGTGATGGAGTTTGATTAGGGGACAAGTTTGGTGATGTGGAAGAATCATGACCATCAAATGAGAATCTTATAGATTTAACGATGGATTTAAGGGTATTTAGGTTGAAATCTGGTTTCATGGGGTTTTAGCATATTCCAAGGAGATTGTTGAGGTTTGATCAGGCATCTGGGGTGCAAGAAGTGAACTAGAGAGGGGACCGAATAAAAATCAGGTCTTGATAGGAGGGTTTTGTACATTCTAGGCCTTATCCACCTCCCTAAACATTTTAACCCATAGCCACCCCAAAACCCATAACAAGTTCCAAATCCACCCTGTACATGAAAATGCAAAACCCTCCCCACATCAAGGGTAGGGCGGGTTGGGTTTAGAACCTACACCTAATTTCCTATTGTTTCTTGTTATATATAAGTAATGAATAAGTAAAATAACATGAACGAATAACAAAAATTCCAATTATTTGATTAAGACATGTGATAAACACATAAACTATCAATTAGCCTTCACATAAAATTCAATATATTATTAAATTCAAAACCTAATACATAAAGTTCATTTGCTTTCCAATAATATGCGGGTCAGGTTTAGACTAATACCATACCATACTCATACCTATATGGGTTATAGAATCCCAAAATTCATCATTTAAGAAAAAAGAAAAAACCTTTCAGGGCAAGTTCCAACTAGGTAAGGTAGAAATTTCCATCCCTAGATGAGGACATATAGGAGAGATGCCATGTTGTTGAATAGTTCTAGTCTATAGGGAGATAAGTACTGGGCTAGATAGGTTGTTGGGCCAGTTTAAGTTATCGAGAGCTCTTTGGTTCATCTTGGGACATGTGGTGGCACGAGCCTGGGTCGCACAAATTGGCCTCTTTATTTGTCCACCACTTTTGAGACCGAGACGATCAACTTGTATATCAGGTAATGAGAGGTTGGCTTGGTTGAAGAAAGTAGTGATGTTGGATAACAAAGTTGTACCATCATTCCATGGATAGGCAAAAGTTTCCTTGTACGACATGTGAGCTATAAGCACCATCTCAGGAGTCATGTTTCTTTTGCATGTACAGTTTGCATTGGTGCTAGTTAGAGCTATCCCTAGATTAATGAATGCATGTCATTGGTCAAAATAAAGTGAAATTTGGACTATTTGTGGCAAACCAATCCAAGCTATTGAGAAGTCTTTATAACAAGGAGTCTTGAGCGATTGGGACTTCATCATTTTCTTTAGGAGTTTGTGGAGAGAGATTGTTTGGAGTTCAACTTAGTGCTCCTTGACATCTAGGAGGTTGGTATGTCCTCGTCTAGTTCTAGTTTGGCAACGGAGCTAGCTATTGACCATAGCAACTCATTTAAGGAGACCATCATGGTTGAGGTTAGAGAGATTAAGGTCTATAGCTACCAATTTGGGGATGAATTTTCTTTCGAAGTCAAGGTTGAGGAGGCCAAGTTTCGAAGACCAGTAGGGGATGAAGATCTCGAGGCTGGTTGCTCTGATGCTAGGGGTGAGGTCAAGGTTGAGGAGTCTGAGGACAATGATCTCGAGGTGGATATACTTGGCATGTTAGAGGACAAGGTGGGGAGTTGTTGAAGGAGGGTGCTTAGCTCATCAAAAGTGTCTTGGGGCAAGAAGACATGGAGAATATCCACAAAAAGTATTATATACTCGAGAAGTTTGAGATGAGGGTGCTAGTGGAGGAGGAGTGGGCCTGCTAGGCCCCCATGGGCTGGCTGTATATATACAAGGATAGACTTACAGTTGGTTGTGGTTCTCGATAAACAAGCAAGTGGATCAAATCCTGGTGGAACATAGCTGGTCTTGAACTCAGTGAGGTTCTTTATACTTGCAATTTGCGCAACTTGGGTCTGTCAAGGATAAGGGCATTTGGTTATCAAGGGCTCCTTCTTCCAACCACAATTGAAAGGAACAATTTTTCTATGTGAATGGGTTGGAGGCATGGTGGTTGGCACGAGATGATTAACCCCTATTACTAGCTTGAGACACCTTGAACTGGTTGGTGAAGAGCTTAAGGTTTTCAAGAATTTGGTCAATGTTGATGTCAACATCAAGGAGTTCTTGTTTGAGGCTAGGCTAGTTAAGGGCTTGTTGATCAATGTTAGGTATAAAAATACCTCGATCTGACCAAATTTGTGTTTGTACTGATGTTTGTTTTTACTTGATGCAAATATGGTTAATCATCATATGCTACTCAAGAAAGTAAGGAAGAGGAAGCATGCCGAGACAAAGCTGAGGTAGGCAATCGTCCCCTAGTGGTCACTAAGGAACACACCAAGATCTTAAGTCATAACTAGGTCAATTTGGGGATCTCCGAGGTGGCTCCTCGTGCATTGGAAAGGAGGTCATTTGTGCGAGAGTTGTCTGTCCTTGTCACTAAGTGATCTTTTCTTGTAGGGTGTCTTTTTTGTGAATTCGGTCTATGACTAACTCACCCTGTTGTCAGCCAAGGTGAAGGTAGAGGATGAAAGGTTGAAGGCTAAGGTGAATGTAGGCATAGAAAAGGCTCAGGTGGTAGAAGAGAAAGACAGGGAGGTTGAGTAAAAGGTTGCCAAGCTTGAAGACCAATTGGCTGAGAAAGGGGCACGTGTTGTAATTGCATATAAGGCATCAAAGGATCATCAAAATGCCCTAAACAAGTATGGGGTGATCTCCTTCATGAACAAGTTCTCAATGTGTGGGGTGAAGGTTGCCAAGCATAACCCTGGCCTTGATCTTAGTTATCTAAAATTGAGGCCGCCTTGGAGTCTTTCACTATTAAGGAGGTAGTCATATTGGGGATTGACGACATGCCCTCCAGTTCAATGTGACTCCTCTCTTTTCTATGATTGTGATGGGCTTGTGTGCTCGTGAAATTTTGTTTTTCTTCTTCTTTTTGTACTTTGTAGGCCTTAGGAGTCCAACATCATATTTTGAATAGGAATGAAAAAAATTCTTTTGAACTGAGCTCTTGTAAATCCTACATGCCTAGTTATTTCCTTAATTTGTTTATGTAATAACTTAGGTCGCCTATCCGAAGCCATTAAACTATGCATGGTCGAATGTTGAGTTAGCCTGACTAGATAAACTTGCCAAAGTGGCCCATCCGGGGCCTTTGTGAGTCAAGTTAGGATCAGGCCAAGATGGTCAAACTTTGGTGTGGTTGTATTGGTTCATTGAGTTTACTTGTTCAAGGTTCATTTCCTTCAAGTCGTTTAATTCCTCAGCTAAATCTTATAGCCCTTCTAGGCGAGGTCGGTTTATACTGGTGATTAGGTTTCTGCCTATTGGTGCAACTAGTGTGTTGGTAGAGTCCAACTTGGTGGCTTAATTGCTCGAATGTCATTCCCTACTAAGCCTAGCTTAGTTAGGTCTTTAGGTGAACCACATTTGGTGGTGGCTTGGTCATTGTGACAACTTGGTTGGTACAACCAGGGGTGACCGTCCATTTGCTTTAAGTGACATGTGTTAGTTTATACTAGTAGTTGAGCGACTTCGGTAATGTACAACACTGTTTCATTTGGCAGCTTTGGTGCTCGACTATCATTCCCTATCGAGTCTAGTTTGGTTAGGTCATTAGGGGCTTAGGGCCTAGCTGTCATGCCTATAGAGAAAGGTATTTGAAAAGGAAACCAAATCTCATTAATACCTAAAGTTAGAATGTACGAACAATATTGGTAAGTTTTTTGTTATCTGAGCTTAGGATTCTTCAGGTTTATGAGATTCCAACATTGATGCTTGCTATTGGCTTGTTATTGAGCTTAGGTGCTTGTCCCTTAATTCTGTCTTTCTTGTGTCACTTTAGGCTTGTGAGGCCACCTAAGGAAGGGTTTGTCTTGGACTTCGAGCAGGATCTGTGTCCTAAGAGATGCTTAAAAGGGTAACAATCGTGACTTGGAGCCTTCAGGGACTGTCTAAGGTCATTTGGGGTGGATCATGGGCCGGGTTTAACACTAATGGTAAGTGCTTTAACCTAGGCTTGGGCCTGGCCCAGCCTGCACCCCGGGCCTAGTTTGCAATCCCAAACCTGGCCCTACATGAAACCAAGCCAAGCTTATGAGCTTTTCAAACCTATGATATCCAATAATAAAATTTAATTACTTAAAATTTTAATTTTAAATAAATATAATATAATATAATACATGCAAAAGAAATATGGCACAAGCCAAAGGTAAAATTCAGCTTAGCTAAGCTTTGGGCCTACGACAAAAAAACGGTATAGATGAGGGCAAGGCCTCCATTCCCATTCTTGAGCAATGTGGGACTTGGAACAACACTAAACAATGAGTACTACCATTGAGTGTTTTTCTAAGTCCCACATTGCTTAGGTAATGAGAATGAAGGTCTTGCCTTCATCTATATAAGGCCTTGCCTAGGAGGAGAATTTACATACTTGAATTGTCCTAAGTGTTCATACATGTATTGACATGTGTCAATTAATAAATCTTTATTTATATGGTAAAACTTAATTTTTATATTTTATATAAATTAATAAACATTTACTATAAAATAAAATTGAGTTCATATTAATACTAGGGCTGCAAGTTGGGTCGGGTTAGGTTGGGTTCAGGCCAACCCTAGCCCAACACTAAGTTCTAAACCCTAATCCTAACCCTAACCCAACCTGATCAACCCAACCCTAACCCTAACCCAAACTAAATTTTTTCAACCTTAACCCTAACCCAAACCAACCCGAAGTCAATTTAAAACCTCATAAAATTTCTCAAATTTAGATGTTAACTTTCACTATATATATTAATCCTATATTTCATTAGTATTTGTTTGTTGATGTTTTTGTTGTTCTTTTGGTAAAAAATTCAGAAAAACAAGTGTTACAAATGACTATAGTTTATTATGAGTTAAGGGGTCAACCCCAACCCAACCCAAAGTTAAGGCGGGTTCATGAATTTCAACCCTAATC
Source organism: Nelumbo nucifera (assembly GCF_000365185.1). The sequence continues at coordinate 1,224,852 of NW_010729231.1, read as the reverse complement.
CTAACCCGAACATCAACCCGACCAACCCAACCCAACTTTTTCGAGCTGGGTTAGGTTTGGGATCAGGCCAACCCGGCCCAAGTTGCAGCCTTAATTAATACATTGTTATAATATTCTGAAAATATATATTATTTTATATTGTGGGTTAGGCGAGGCTTGAAGTGTTAGGCCCAAGATGGCCCAAAACTTTTCACGATTGATGCGGGTCTGGGTTGGATTGAGCTTGCACACAAAGACCTGGTCCTAGGCCTAGATATTTTGAGGTTGGGCTAGGCTGGGCCAAGAATGATCACCCCCAGGGGTCATTAGTTTAGGAGTCTTTCTTTGTCATCCTAGACTTTTAAATGATGGACTTGGTTACCTGAGGCCCAAGGATTATAGTTATTCTAGGACAGTCATTTTGCTCGGCTACCATTATAGATGGACTAAGTGGTCAGGCAGTTAGGGTACTTGTACAACTTCTTGTTTTGATGGGTCAGATGATGTATTTTCTCAGTTTGGCTACCAAAGTGATAGTGTCAACTTGTCAAATGCTTACAATATTGTCTTGCTGCTAAGGTGTTCCTTGGTTACAAGACAACAACAACACAGTAAGGTCATCGATTCAACTCTAAAGGTTCTTTCTTGTGTCCTGGGTCAGACCTCTTGAGAAATCTGTTGAGGATATGGTGGAGGTTTGTTTTTAGGTCGGCTCCGTGCGAGAATGGAGACCTGCTAAGAGAGTAGTTGATTCTAGGAGTCTCCTTGGTTATTTTCTCTTTTGAGCCATTCAAACCCTTTAACACAAACAAAAGTATTTTGAATCCTAACATAAACTATGTTATCATTTTGATCAATTGCAAATCCAAGACCTTTGATCAATTGGGATAAACACTATCATAACATCAACTTAGTTATAACATCTAAGCAATTAAAACAAAAAATTGAGATTAAAATATTTTCACTCTAATCATTTTAAGAAAAACATATACATCTCATAAATGAATCATTGTTTCTCCAAGATTTTTTTTGATATTCTCAAGCATATAGGGATCTAAAAACTAAAAAATAGGAAAGAAAGCATTGTTCCTAACACAACAACATTTAGGACAATTTTGCATAAAAAAGGGGTTGTAATTTCTAAAACACCAAGAAAAAGATCGCCTTTTGCCCTTCAAGAATATTAGAGTGAACAAAGATAAAAGGGAAGGACTCTACTTGGTTTGCCTCCCCGGTTTCCTCCTCAACAAGCTAGGGGCTTAGGTTGGACCCAATCTGAATCAAAACTTGTGAAGCCCATATGTGCAACCCAAGGTAGGGCCACCAGGTGTTTCAAAATGAACCAGAGAGCTCCTGATGACCCAAATTGGCTCAATCACATATCCTACCTAGTATTCATCTCCCTAGAGGATTAGAACTCCTCAGGTACACGATATCTCTCCTATACAACCTCCTTAGATAAAAGGTACGCAATACACTACACTCTAGCTCCTTGCTTCCTTTATTTCCTTATTGACTAGTCTTCTCAGCTTGGCTCAATAACCCCTTGCTCACTAACTAAAGCATCAAAGAGCTAGGGAATATACCTTAGGACTCTCCCCTTTTGCAAGTCTATGAGCAGCTTTATCCAATCGCTCACCTTGATTCATCCTTTTTTCCCCCACTTTATCCACTAGTCAGATTCTAACTATAATAGATTGGCATCATCTGTGGTAACCGACACCAATGGAGACTTCCCAGAACTAGCTCCTCGATTGTGGAGGAGAAAATCGGGGAGGCAAACCAAGTAGAGTCATTCTCTTTTATCTTTGTTCACTCTAATATTCTTCAAGGACAAACATATTTGATGAGATCTATTTCTTTGTGTTTTAGAAATTACAACCCCTTTTTTATGCAAAATTGTCCTAAACATTGTTGTGTTAGGAACAATTCTTTCTTTCATTTTTTTTAGTTTTTAGATCCCTATATGCTCGAGAATATCAGAAAAATCTTGGAGAAAGAATGATTCATTTGAGAGATGTATACATTTTTCTTAAAATGATTAGAGTGAAAATATTTTAATCTCAACTTTTTTTGTTTTAATTACTTAGATATTATGACTAAGTTGATGTTACGATAATATTTGTCCCAACTGATCAAAGGTCTTGAATTTTCCATTGATCATAACGGTAACATAGTTTATGTTTGGATTCAAAATACTTTTGTTTGTGTTAAAGGGTTTGAATGGCTCAAAAGAGAAAGTAGTTGAGTAAAGAGACTCTTAGAAACTTAATCTTTATATTTTTTTGATATTATTTAGAATCATTCTATGGTGAATTCTTGGGCTGAAAGTGTGATGGAGATCGAATTCTTTATTGATGGCAAGTTTAATCCACATCTTGTGATATTGATTTTTTAGTCTATAATTATTATTATTTTTATTTTGTAGAAAAGATGTATTAAGGTTTTTCCTGATATAAGCATTAGAAATTAGGGTTTTCCAAATTTGTTTACATTGGAGAACATATTGGTGATCGTGGAGAATGATGGAGAAAGAGATCAATGGTTTCTTGTAATTTGTTTGGATTAGATTTGGACCATCACTCTATCAGCCCTAGTTGTTTCATTCTATTGTATTGTTGATTATTTGCTTATTCGATTGTGAATCATATCTAAGAATTTTTTATCATAATCTCTGTGAATTGATGCATCCTTGGGTTTATTAACAACTCCTTAGATCTCTGATTAAGTGATCAATTTTGGACTTAGGTAGGTGTTTGATGGGTCATTCCATGGACCAATTCGGATCAAACTTGTGAAACCTATTTAGTTTTAGATTAAAGGAAGATAGGCCCATTTCAACATGGACAACTATATGGGCCAAACAACTTTTTACAATTGGGCTCTTATACCAAGATAAGTTTTATTGGATAAATTGGCTCAATAATAAGCTGAAATGTGTTAAACTCAATGGATCTGGGATTTTACAAGATTTAAGTTGGTTCTTAATCAACTATGTGTGATGTGCTATGTGAATGCGATTCATACATGGGCCATAAGTGCTTAGCCCATTCAAAGACTTTATGTGGCTCTTTATGCCAATCATGGAAGAATGCACTTCATTGTCATGATAACCGTGGATTATTGATTGATTCCCCGCTTAATGGTTTATTCTCTTGTTTCCTTTCCAAGAGGGAACCCACAGGAACCCTAGCCCATTTAGGGCCCATTTGAATTTCACTTTATGAGAGTCAGTATGAGCCAATATGGTAAGACCTAAAATGGCGTAGGGACTAATATAATTGTTCCCTCATAATTGACATTGGTGCTATTAAACAGTGTATGCCCTTAGCTCCAATTAGATTGATGTACATTTTAACATTTATTGCAAATGAATAAAGTACATAATTAATTCATGTTATCTATGGTGTGTTTATGTGTAATAACCTTAAATTAGGCACTTATGAGACTCATGTTAGTTTAAAATTTTCATAGCCGTTAGATAGACATAGGGAGGTTTATCCTGCCAAGGCTGACACTAATGTGCTGCCAAGTCAGTTGGGGTGGCTTGTCTCAGCTACCAGGGTGAGACCTAAAGCACATGTAGTGTAAGTTTGCTTGAAACCCTGAATCAAACCATTATCTAGTTATGCTTTGGAACTTGGAGACAGAGGGGCAAAACTAAAAAATTACACCTAACCCCTAGACTCGATTATGGTACTGCACTAGGTGCTGGATTGGCCTGTCGTTGATATGCCAATCAATGAGATCCTTAGCAGGGGGTCAAAACTTGGGTATGTTCGGATAGTCTGAGAATTCACCTGAGTGGGTGATCATAGTGACATAATCAATCTCTTTGTTGGACAAAGTGAGTGATTGGGGAATGCACTCTCTCTGATGGAACCCTAAACTGCCAGTAGTTGATTTCAAACTTGTTGAGATTTGTTTTGCAAAATAAATTTATATAGAGATATACATATATATTATCGTTTCACAAAATATTAGATAAATGTTTTAATTCCTGAGATCCATGTAAGCGAAGAGTGCAACACTGTACCTTGCAGCCGAGGGAGTGGCCCTCTCTTGTCGGACAGTGTTTGATCATTATGGGCTGAGAGGTTAAGTGTAAGATCATTTTGGGTTTTTACCTGATGGGCTAATCTCACTTAAGTCTATTGTCCTTGGAACTTCATAAGGTGGCTGGACCCAGGGATCATTTAGTGAAAATGTTGGGCCTGTTAAGAGCCCATACTGATGGGCTCAAGGGTTAACTATCTACAATAGTGAATTCGGCTAGGCCTTGTAACAGAAGGCTAGGCTGAACCCATATGACTTTTGTGGAGATCAATATTAAGGTGCCACACCATACAAGGAGAGCCAAGCTAACCAGCAAATTAAAAGGGAAGTGAGCCTGATAACTTAATGGGCCTAAAGCCTAATTCGAATTGGGTTAATTAGTTAATTAAAAGAGGGCGGATTTGAGATTAGATCTGCTTCTAAATCAACAAGAGGATAAGATATGTCTTATCCACTTAAGAGTTTAGATCCAAATAAAGATTTTGATCAAAGAACCCTTTCCTGATAGGATTAGGAAGCTGATCCAGAGAAGTTATAAATAGAGGGAGAAATCCTTCTATTAAACACTTGCAAATCCCAGATCTTGTCTTGGTTCTTGCCACCTTACCCAGTTCGATCTCCATTCCTGGATTGATCAAGAAAGGTTCTTGATTCTGATTCTTGCTTGAAGAATCAGATATGAAGTTGTGCTCACATCCCCTGCATGATCCTTGCTGAAGGATTGCAATTTTGTTGAAGAATTGCTTTGCTGATCCTGCCTCAACCTAAGCTGTGTCATCTTCAGTGGAGGTGGGATTTGGTGACCTCTTTGGGCGTGAACACCTACGTTGGGAGCTACTTGCATGGATTTCGTATCAGTATATCCCTCATTTAATTTTGGTTTCAGATTTGGTCCGGTTTGTTTCAAGAACGAACCTTGAAAAATGCAGTTTTTCTAAATCAAGGAATAAGATTCTTGGAAGGGAGAAAGGAATTTTTGAAATTTCGCCTAGCCACCCTGCATGGTTCGGCCATCCATAAGATGGATCTCCCTTCCCTTCAGGTGCTAGATGAAAGGGAATATCATAAGATGACATCTCTAAAGGTCTTCTGTTATTAGCATCAAAGCATACTGAATTGGTGGATAGAGATGCACCATAAAATTGGGTTATCTGTTTCATGGTTTTTAAAAATGAATCGGTGACCGAATCGGTTAGGGGTCCGATTACCAATTCGAACGGTCCGACCATTTGACCCGAATGGCCAGCCCTTTCTGGCAAAAAAATAAAAAAAATAAAAAAATTGGAAAATGGTTAAAACCGTTCGAATGGTTAACTAAACGGTTCTGTGGTTTGCTAACCAAAATCAACGGTTTGGGGAAAAAGGTGGTTTTGGGGGAAACGAAATCGGTTAGGTGACAGGTTCCTAATTTTTTCGGTTCGACCATTCGGTCCGGTTCAGTTTTGAAAACCATGATGTGTTTCACTAAGACAATAAGTCAAATTGCTTTTTTGGATGATTGGAGCATCATAGATTAGTGGGAGGGGCCTATCTTGAATGGAAGACTCCTTTATAGTACCTTAGGGCTTCTGATATAATGGGTCAACACTTACCAATTAGAAAGATTTAATATAAAATGGGTATGAACCTTGTCTAGTAAAGGCAAAAGGGGAAGCTCATGATACATGGGTGGATTCATGATCCTTCATAGAAAGTGATGGGGTTATGCAACTGAAATAGTTGGACCCATGCACCTATATGATTTTCCATATTTTTAGAGGCATGAATAATGTCTCCTAAGATAGAGGGAAATCTTAGAGATGAACAAATGGAAATGGAACATAGAAAAAATCCATTTTACGGTACATAATATGAAATATTAATTAGGTCGTGAACTAATTACTCATTCCATTAATCAAAAATGACACACGGACCATTCGCTAAACTGCTAGATGATAACAAACTCAAGGGACCCAACTACATAGAATGGATCCATAACCTTAACCTAGTGTTCACATTTGAAAAATTACACAAAATTTCCAATGAAAAGGCACCAAAATGTCCTAGTGAAAGAGCTTCTGAGGCAAGAAAGAAGGAATATCAGGATTGGGAAGAAAAGAACTCTCTTGCCCATTATTACATTATCACCTCCCTAGACAACTATATCCAGAGACAGTTTAATAAAATAACATTTTGTAAAGAAATTCTAGATAGCTTGAAGGCCATGTATGAGGAGCAAAATTGTTCTCTAAGACAAAAGGTCCTCAAATTGTTGATGACCACTGGGATGTCTGAGAACTAACTAGTTCATAAATGAATTAGAGGATCTTGACTCCAAGTTAGATGATGATATGAAAACTGATGCTATATTGAACTCTTTGCCCACATCCTTCAGTTAGTTTGTCTTCAACTAAAACATGAACAATAAGTGTGGCAAACCAAAAAAGTAGAAAAGTGAAATCATCAGATGAGTGTCACTTTTGCAAAACGACCACACATTGGAAGAGGAATTGTCCTCAATTTTTGGAATCCTTCAAGAAAAAGAAAGAATGTATTTTCGAAACTCAAGTCATAGAGACCAACATGTTGGTTACTTCTGCCTCCTGGTGTATTGACTATTAAAAGTAGTCAACTAGCAAGATAGATGTATTTATTAATTGTAACACCCAAGGCATGCATGATCAAGACTATGAGAAGTAGTTGACTACCCTAGATATATGTGTCAATTAACTGTAATAGATGAGGCATGCAAAATGACTAGTTTAATAAGATATGCTAATTACCTAGTACAAATGTGTTGACCACTTAAATTGATTGAGTTCACAAGCTTATTAGCTGATTGATAAGGAGCAACTAGTCGACTAGGAGAGAAAAATATTCCTTCTTTTGTGTTGTAATCAACTATTAGATATCGTTTACCATGAAGAAATTTGACCATATTAAGGCTCCAACAGCTACTATTAATTTTAGAAAGCCTCCTAACATGTTGGGGGAAATTTGAATCATTTCCAAAAAAAAGGTAAAATCCCTCCAATGACTAGAAAATGGTTACTTACTCACAAATCCTCTATAAATAGAGAAGTTTAACTTGATTTAAAAAACAAGAAAGAAAGAGCCAAGTTTGAATTAAAGCTTGTGAAAAATAACATATGCATATCTGGTACATATTGTATATAGTTGTTGTTTAGAGAGAAAAAGCTAGAGATAAAGTCTTTTAGAGGAGATCCCTAAGCTTCATTAGTGTTAGAGGTTTTGTTGAAAGGCCTTTGAGTTATTTCTCACCCATGTGTTGGGATCTTCCTCCCTGAGTTAAGCCCGTAGTATGCATTCTTGCTATACATCAAGTAACCATTCTTGCAAATGGTTATTTAATTCCACACTTGGTGTCTCTATTTTCTTCTTCATGGTAGCATTCTTCTTTCTTAGAAAGTAACCAGTTCATCAAATAACTGCTCACTTTGCATTTCAAATTATTGGAAAATTTCACATGAATTTATCAACATTTTAGATCAACCGATGAAGTCATTCAGTACAAGTGCACACTTAAATTCAAACTGTTAGTACTCTTAATGATATTTTTATTATCAAAAACATAAGGATAACATGGGTGAGGCCCATGCATGAGTAGGTGCGCAACAATGACCCCGATGGGCTAGAATGGCAAGGTCCTTGATCAAAATAGTGGGAACCATAGGTACAATGTAGATAGATCAAGGCACAGATGGGCTAGATGGGCATAGTTGCGAGAAAAGCCAAGAACGGGGGATTCGAGCTTAGCCGAACCGAATATCTGGCTATTTAAGCTTGGCTTGCTCATAAACTATCAGGCTCGAGCTTGAGCTCGGGCTCGATTCGAATTAGAGACTCAAGCTCGAGCTCGGCTCGAGACAAAAGCTCAAAAGTTCGAGATCGGCTTGACTTGAGCTCAACTACCTTTGATTGCAAGTCTTCCTTAGTTGCTAAAGTACCGCGCTAAGGTCTCCCTAGTAGCTAAGGCGTTGAGCCAAGGTGTCCGTTAGCTGCTGAAGTGCTGAGCCGAGGTATCCCTTAGCTGCTGAAGTGCTGAGTTGAGGTTCCCCTAGCAGCTGAGGTCTCCCTTAGTTGCCATGGTGCCAAGCTGAGGTCACTCTTAGTGGCTGAGGTGCCAAGCCGAGGTGCCGAGTTGAGGTGACATAGGCTCGCGAGCCTCACGAGTCGAGCTTTATTATCGAGTTTGGCTCAAAACTCATTTAGACCGAGCAGAGCGAAGCTCGAACAACTCGTATGCAACTCAGCTCGTGGCCACCCCTATCCATGAATAAGAATTGGACCAACATGTGAGGTTAGGATTGGGAGGATTTTAGTGAGGAGTTAGATCATTTTTGTTGGGAATCTCTGTGAAGAGAATCTTGCAAGAAGGCTTGATAAAAAGTGGGTCTCGTTGAGCCTTAATACGAGGGTTGTTTGCCCACCGAAAGCTACTAGAACGTGGAAAAAAGAATTTGGAGTTTGTGAAAACTTTAGTGAAAGGTTCTATTAGAGTATTAGAGATACGCTATCTCCCCATGTATTTCAGTTAGGATAAAAGTCCATCCTTAGGATAACAATTATCCTTAGAACTTATCCTTAGAACTTTATGATAATTGTTATCCTAATGAGATGTACTCTTAGGATAGTCATTATCCTAAGAGATGAATACTACTGTTTGTTATCTTTGTTGGACTCTACCTAAGATAGAGTTTCCATCTTTGTAAACCTCTTCTTATTATAAATACAGATCAAGGCCGATGGCCTCTTCATTGCGCCCGATTATTCTTAAAGCTGTCTTGTTTTTAACTTGGTATCAGAGCCTTTTTCGATTCCATGGCTTCCAGCGGTTTCAGCTCTGAGTCTCAGCACTCAACAGGTGCGTCTGCCTCCAGCAACACAATAGGTTCAAATTCAACCCAGCATAGTGGGGTACACTATCTTCCCATCATGCTTAGCAATGACAATTACCCGCTCTGGAAGGCACAGTTGCTGCCGATCCTCTACATAAATAAATTGATGGGGTATGCAGATGGATCAATTGCTGCTGCACCACCACAGTATGTACCGGATCCGATCGATGGTAATTAGATGGTTCTCATTCCAGCACATTCAAAATGGTTTGAGAAAGATCAACTAGTTTTTTTCTTGGATTATTGCATCGCTCACAGAGAACATGTTCACTCAAGTTGTAGGACATCGATCATCCCATGATGTTTGGAATGTTAGATAGTGTATTCCCTTAGCTCCAATCAGATTGATGCACATATCCATTTATTGTAAATGAACAAAAGTACATAATTGATTCATGTTATATCTGGTGTGTTTCTGTGTAATTACCCTTAAATTGGACACTTATGAGACTCGTGTTAGTTTAGAATGTTTACAGCCATTGGATAGACCTAGGGAGGTTTATCCTGCTAAGGCTGACACTAATGTGCTGCCAAGTCGGTTGGGGTAGCTTGTCTCATCTGCCAGGGTTAGACCCGAAGCACATGTAGTGTGTGTTTATTTGAAACAGTAAATCTGGATCATTTTCCAGTTATACCCTAGACTTTGGAGACGAGTGGGCAAAACTGAAAAATTACACCTAACCCCTAGACTTGATTATTGTATTGCAATAGGTGTTGGATTGGGCTGTTTTTGATATACCAATCAATAAGATCCTTAGCGGGGGTCAAAACCTGGGTATGTTGGGACAGTATGAGAATTTACTCGAGTGGGTGATCATAGTGACAAGATCAACCTCTTTGTTAGACAAAGTGAATGGTCGGAGACAACACTCTCTCTGATCGAAACCTAAATTGCCAGCAGTTGATTTCAAATTTGTTTGAGATTTGTTTTGCAATATATATATATATTATGATTTATGAAAAATGTTTGCAAAAGGTTTTAATTCTTGGGATTCATCCACAGAGAGTGCGACACTGTACCTCGCAGCCTAGGGAGATGTCCTCTTTTATTAAACAGTGTTTGATCATTAAGGGTTGAGAAGTTTAGTGTAAGACCATTTAGGGCTTTTATACTTAATGGGCTAATCTCACTTAAGACCATTGTCCTTGGGCCTTCATAAGAGGGCTGGACTCAAGGACCATTTAGTGTAAATGTTGGGCCTATTAAGAGCACATACTAATGGACTTAGAGTTTTACTATGCTTAGTAGTGAATTTGTTATAGAAGATAGGATGAACCCATATGGCTTTTGTGAGGTCAATGTTAGGGTCCCACGCCATACAAAAAGAGCCAAGTTAGCCAACAATTGACCAGGGACGTGAGCCATTTACTTAATGGGCCTAGGGCCCAAAGATTAATTGGATTAACCATCATGGGCGAATTTGGGTATGGATCAACAGATAAGGATAAGAGGATAAGTCTTATCCACTTAAAGAGTCTAGATCCAAATAAAGATTTGGGTTAGGAAACTCCTAATTAGATTAGAAGATTAGCTCTTTAAGATCTATATAAATAGAGGAGGGTGAATTACTCCAAGTTTACACACAACTCTCAGTTCTCTCTCCTTCTGCTCTTGATGCCCTAACCCTAATTCGACCTCCATTCTTGGATTGATAGAGATCAGTTTAGATTCTGATTTTTGCAAGAAAAATCAAATTAAATTCATGCCCACCATCGCTTGTTTGATCCTTGCTGAAGGACTACATTGTTGAACTTGCTTCATCTCAAGCTGCGCCATTTTCAGTGGAGACGGGTTTTGGTACCCTCTTTGGGCGTGAACACCTATGTTGGGAGGTACACGTGTGGATTCCATATCAGGTATTGCTCTTCATTCTTTTGGTTTCAGATCTGGTCTGGTTTGTTTCAAGAACTACCCTTGAAAAATGCAATTTTTCTAAAACTAGGAATCCGATTCCCGGAAGGGAAAAAAGAAATTTTTGAAATTTTGCTCAGCCACCCTACATGGTTTGGCCATCCATATGATGGATCTCCCTTTCCTTCATGGGATGCCTTCGCTAAGTCTTTTGACAACTATTCACGCTCTAGGTTGCTTTAGTACGGGAGACAACTTTAGAGTCTCAAGAAAGGAGGTATGTTTATTTCTGAATATGTTTGGAAAGAAAAAATCCATAGATAATAGCCTTGCAGCTGTTGTAGAACCCATTAAGATGAGTGACTTAATTCTTTATATACTAACTGGATTAGGAACAAAATATGAATCTGTTGTGACTACTGTTACTAATAGGTCCGATATAGAGGACCTTGATATTGATGATGTTTTAGGCATTCTTCTTGGCCATGAGGGCTGGCTAGAGTAGAATGCTACTCCAGTTGATACCACACCCCTACAACTAATTTTACTAATTTCAAAAACAAGAGTTAGAACAACAATCAATACACTACTCCTGGGAACACCCATGGGAGAGGCAGGGGGCGCGGTTCTTCAGACAACCGCACAAATAATGGTGGTAGAGGACATGGTAGTCAAATTGTTTGTCAACTGTGCAACAAACTGGGACTTGGAGTTGTAAAATGTTGCCGACATTATGATCTAAATTACAAAAACAAAGAACCAGAACAAGCTGCCTACAACAACAACATTGCTCCCACTCAGTCTTCATTTGATCCAACTTGGTATCTAGATAGTGGTGCCATGCATCACATGACACCTGACATCGATAGTTTCCAGGTTTGATCTGAATATGGAGGAACTAATCAAGTCAAAATTGGGAAGAGTTCAGGTTTGGCAATCAAAAAATATTGGTTCTTCAACTATTAGCACTACTACTCATCAGTTTGCTTTAAATAATATATTTCATGTGCTGGAATTATCTAAAAATTTGTTATCTGTTAAAAAATTTGCTCGTGACAACAAATTATTTTTTGAATTTCGTGGTGATTATTTTCTTGTGAAGGATAATATGGGGAACATCCTGCTACAAAGAACTAGTAGAGACGGTCTATATCAGTTTTCGGGAAAGTTGACTAGTTCAAATCAGTCTTCTGCATTAGTTGGGGAGTGTGTTTTCGTTAATGATTGGCACAAGTGACTTGGGCATCCAGCCATGCGGATTGTGAGGCTAGTTGTCACTCAGTTCAGATTACCATATGAAGGTCAGTTGAATTTCAGTCCTAATTTAGTTTGTTAGTCGTGTCAAGTAAGTAAGAGTCATAGGTTATCTCTTCCCCTTTCTTCTACAGTTGTTTCTAGTCCATTAGATTTGGTGTTTTCGGATGTATGGGAACCAGCCCCAATTTTATCCAATGCAGGGTTTCGTTACTATGTAATTTTCATTGATGCTTATAGTAAATTTTCTTGGTTGTTTCCATTGCAATGAAAGTCAGATGTCATTGATGTATTTTTGTCTTTTAAGCGTCATGTTGAAAATTTATTTAGTACAAAAATCAAGGCTCTGCAATCTGATTGGGGTGGAGAATATCGGAAGCTCTCTTCTTACTTGGACTCCATCGGCATTACTCACTGGCTTGCTAGTCCTTACATGAACAGAACAGTTGTGTTGAACGGAAACACTGTCATGTCATCGAAGCAACCTTGTCTCTACTGGCTTCCTCGTCTCTCCCCTTTTCTTTCTAGGCGGATACCGCTCTTACAGCTGTTTACTTAATTAATTGGCTTTCGACTAGCACTCTCCAGCACAAATCTCCATATGAAGTTCTGTTCGGTTCTCCTCCAGATTATTGGTTTCTCAAAATTTTTGGGTGTGCTACTACCCTCTGCTTAGGCCCTACAATTGATACAAGTTTGGCTAGCGCTCTCAACAATGCATCTTCCTTGGCTACAACGACAAACACAAAGGTTATTGCTATCTACATTCTAGAATTGGGAGAGAATATGTTTCTCGACATGCTATCTTTGATGAGCATCATTTTTTGGGGTTCTCTGCGGCTGCTCCATCAGATCCTATGCAGCCAACTGGTGTTTGTTTGTAGATTCCCATCGTGTCTTCAACTGCTTCTCCTGTGTTGTCGGTCCCCACTTCTCTACTGCTGGTTCGGCACCCTCTGACAACCCTAACCATTCATCAGCTTCTTCACCAAGTATACCTTCCCCTGAGGTTGGACCACGCGAAACTCATCTTGTGCAGGACATTCTTGATGCAATAGTTCTAGTCGCACCTCGGCATTCTTGCCAACATACTATGATTACAAGATCTATGGACGGTTCCCTTCCTCCCCATTCTCATCTTACGACTAGGTATCCCTTACCACAATCATTATTAGCTCAATCACAAGATGATACTACAAAACCATCCAGCTATTCCCCAATAGTAAAATCTCTTCATTGGTGTGATGCTATGGCTAAGGAGTTCAATGCTCTTGTTACTAATGGTACTTGGAGCATTGTCCCCTATTCTTCTCACATGAATGTGGTAGGAAGCAAATGGATCTATAAGGTAAAACGAAAGGCAGATGATACTATTGATAGGTACAAGGCATGCTTGGTGGCATAAGGTTTCACTCAAATTCCTGGGGTCGACTTCACTGCTACTTTTAGCTTGGTTGTGAAACCCGTCACCATCCGTACTATCCTCTCTCTTGTAGTTTTTCATCAGTGGTGTTTCTTAACGGGGAACTTCGTGAGGATATATATGTGAAACAACCTAAGGGTTTCGAAGATCCCACTAAACCGTCCCATGTTTTCAAGTTGCACAAAGCCCTATATGGGCTTTGCCAAGCACCTCAGGCTTGGTATGCTTGTCTCACTTACCAACTAACCCAGATGGGTTTTCGAGCTTCTACAACTGATACCTCCTTATTTGTGTACTGCTCCAAGACTGTTACACTTTACTTGCTCATATATCTGGATGATGTTTTGCTTATTGAGAACTCCCAGACTGCTAGCCACAGTTGCATTCAGGAGCTCTCTCGACACTTCTCTCTCAAAGATCTGGGTCCTATCGCCTTCTTCCTTGGTATTCAACTCATTTAACATCCTCATGGGGTACTTCTTAGTCAGCGATAGTACATCACAGATCTTCTACAACGGGCTCACATGGAGTCTGCTAAGCCCATTTCCTTTCCCATGGCTGTTCATCCTAAGCTCTCTCGATATGGTGGTTGTCCCCTCAATGACTTCAGAATACAGAAACATAGTTGGTGCTCTTCAATATGTGGCGATCACTCACTCGGACATTTCGTTTGCGGTAAGCAAAGCCTTTCAGTTTCTCTAGTCTCCAACTGTCAAACATTGGGCAACCGTCAAACATATCTTGCCTTACCTTAAACACACTATTATGCATGGTCTGAACCTCTCTCGGGCATCTTCTTCTTCTCTTTCACTTCATGCTTATTCTGATGCTGATTGGGCAGGCTGTCTAGATGATATCCAATCTATCGAGGGTTTTGCTATTTTTCTAGGTCCTAACTTAGTTGCTTGGAGGTCTCGCAAGCAAGCTACAGTCGCACGATCTAGCACCGAGTCTGAATTCCGTGCTTGTGCCACAACAACTACTGTGGTTCTCTGGATTACATCTCTTCTTCGGGATCTTGGAGTCACACTTTCTGAGACACCTACTATTTGGTGTGACAACATTGGTGCCACTTATCTTGCTGCCAACCTTGTTTTTCGTGCTCGCACCCAACATGTTGAGGTTGACTTTTATTTTCTTTGAGATCTTGTTCTTGCACGACAACGAAGTCTTTGATTTAACTCCTCCAATGATCAGGTTGTTGACATTCTCACCAAACCACTTGCAGGCGATCGGTTCTATTTCTTGAGAGACAAACTCCATGTTCTTGATGAGCATGGAGCTTGAGGGGGCGTATTAGAGTATTAGAGATACACTATCTCCACATGTATTTCAGTTAGGATAAAAGTCCATCCTTAGGATAACAATTATCCTTAAAACTTTAGGATAATTGTTATCCTAATGAGATGTACTCTTAGGATAGTCATTATCCTAAGAGATGAACATTACTGTTTGTTATCTCTGTAGAACTCTACCTAAGATAGAGTTTCCATTTTTGTAAACCTTTTCTTATTATAAATATGGATCAATGCCGATGGCCTCTTCATTGTGCCCAATTATTCTTGAAGCTCTTTAGTTTTTAACTGGTTCTAAGTGGCTTGTGGGTGAAGGACGGTTAAATTTCTGGCTGGATAAATGGCTTGATGAAGGGTCATTAATTGATAAAGTTGTGGATGTTGAAGCAGTAAATATTAGGATACAACTAAAGGATGTTTTATCTATTGATTGGGATTGGAATCTTGAACCGATGAAGTCCTTTCTTTTACCTCAGTAAAAAGATACGATTAAGCAGTCTAGACTTCAGCTACCAACAAGAAGGATAAGGTGGTGTGGTTGGCAACTTCTGATGGTAATAAGTTCACGTCAAAAAGTGCGTGGAATTTCTTAAGAACTTCTCATGAGGAGGCCGGTAACTTGGAGTAAAGCTCTTTGGAGTAGAGAAATTCCTTCTAAAATCTCTTTTTTTTTTGTGTGGAAGTTACTTCGGGGAAGAGTGGGAATTGATTTTGATCTACAACACATTAATTGGTATCTAGTTAGCCTCGAGGTGTGTTTGTAAGGAGAAGGATAATGAAGATGCCCATCATTTATTTGTTCATGGCTGTCTAGCGAAGAAAGTCTGGACATTTTTTAGTAGATGCATGCTTGGGTATGGATTTCTGGGGTAACGAAAGAGTTCACAAAATCATCTTTAATTGGTTGAATGTGCAGAATAGTGTGCATATATAATGGGTTTGATTGGTCAATTACATGAGAAATTGCACCTACACACTTGATTGAAAAATTAGCTTTTTTCTTACAAAACCCTGTTTTGAACTTGTCCCACATTGGAAAATTATAAGCTTTGTTTTTAGTATTTTAATAGGAGCTGATTTACACTCCTTAGAAATAGTAGAGGAGAGTATGGGGGTTTGATACCGTGCAACGCGCGCACACGCGTGTGTGCGGCGCAATGAGGCACACTTTGCTCACACCCGCGTGGCTCGCGAAGGGCGGCTTTGGTTTTGGTGCAATGCTGATTGTTGATCAACGGTCACGATTCGATCGGGTGTGATCAAGAGGCACAATTCAAAGTTAACAGTCATTAACTGTTAACTACTTTTTAAACGGTCACAATGTTTGAAATTGTGACTGTTCAAGGTGCATTCTCTGAACCAACACCTACCTTTTCTTCATACCTCTTCATAAACTATTTAAGGAGCATGAATCAGACTTCAAAACACACTTTTTCGAAATCCACTTTCTCTCTCTCTCTCTCAGTCTGTTCTGCTACAGTCTTACAGAAGGTTTCTCCGGAGATTCTTCAACTTTGTTGGTTGCCGATTCTCGCCCAAGGCTCTGTTGTGTCATGGGAATGGATTTGCCTGTAACCCAACAACAAACTCAGTGAAACTGAGTGGGGGCAAATAACGTTATAAAGACAGTGTCTTCAGACGCACCTCAGAGATTCTCCTTCAAAGTTACAGTGACCCCATTTTCCAACAATTTTAGAACGTTATTCTGCAATGGAGGCGGAAGCAAGCATGACTTCGATCGAGATGATGAACCAAGATCTTGTTCGACTAGACCAGTTCGATGGAGCAAACTTCAGCCGATGGCAAGACAAGATGATCTTCTTTCTGACCACACTAAAACTATACTATCTGCTGGACCCGAATCTGCAATCACTTCCTGAACCCACTGACAAAGTCTCAGGAAAACTAAAGAAAGAAAGAGAAAAATGAGAAGATGACTCATTTCTGTGCCGAGGACACATACTGAATGCCTTATCAGACCGGCTCTACAACTTCTACAAGGAACTTGCATCTCCAAAAGAAATCTGGAAGGCCTTGGAATTCACTAGTAGAGGAAAAATGGAGAATTCTTATCGATGCTCTTAAGAGGTTGTTCGATCTGTCCTACATTGGATTCAAAAAACTTTTACTCTTGTAGTGAGCTTAGGAAGGTTGGATCATAACCAAATGTTGGCTTTTGTTAGTATGGACCTAAAACCTTGCCCTCCGCTGTTCCAAATGGCTTTGTTAAGCTTAATATATAGATGGATTAGCTATAGGAAATTCATGTAGTAGTAGTGGTTTTATTAGTGCTTTCCATAAGCACTATGGAGTTAATACAAACCTTTATGGTGAAGGGATGGCGCTAATGGATGGGCTATACTTGGCAAAAGCTTTGGGCCTTGACAAAGTTTTTGTAGAGGCTGATTCGAAGGTGTCAATGTGATATGATGTTAGGGCTTAGTCTCTGTGCCCTGGAAATTGCGATATTGGTGGGAGGAAATTTCAGCTTTAGCGGAGAATACAGAGGTTTCATTTAACCACCACATCTATCGCCTATCGGAAAGCAAATTCCAGGTTGCCGATGTTTGTGAGAAGCTGAAGTGTGAGATGTGAGAGGTTGTAGGTTGAAGGCTAGAATTGTCGTAGATAGGGATTGAAGTTAAAAATCAATGCATCCTAAACTTGCTTGGAAAACAAAATTTTGATACAGAGAACATTTATAACACTCAGGGACAGGGAATAGGCGTTGAAGTTAAAAATTAATCAAGGATCAATCATTTTTGTCAAGTATTATTGTATCTGGAGACAACTTGCATATAAATACGAATACGGATATGATTTGGAGAAATAAGGATACCCTAGTGAAATGCATACAAATTCCATAAATGTATTAATAACATTATGTTTCATGTTAAAATAGCTACAAATAATGTATAGGTACATAGGAATTATATATTTTAATGGAATTATATTACAGTTAATATAGTTGGATGCATAAATATCATACAGTTTTATTAATAATGCTCAATCAAGAGTCCAAGACACATATTAGTTAATTATATAGATTTTTACAAATTAATACATGCACAAAGCCATTATTTTTTATTTTCTATTAACGTCCAAGGCATGAAACATATGCAACTATTGTATTTCAATTATTACATCATTTCTTTCTATTTTTCTATTTTTAATTTTTAACATTGACAAAAAGGTCAACTAAAAATTAATTTTCAAGTATTTGGTAAACCAAAATTTTCATTTTTGTAAACAATAAAGGTCCTACAATATTTATAAAAGTATATAATATTAACATACAATATTCAACTTTGCTCACCTTGAATCCACCCCTAATTTTAATCAAATTCCCTTAAAGGTCCTACAACTACTTAGTTAAGAGTATCATTCTCGGAGTATAACCAGATATTTTTGATGTAAGGCAATTGGAATGAGGATGGTCTAACTCCAAAAGTCCAAAGAGAATGGTTGTCTAGACCAAAGAAGGGGAAGAAGGGAATAGAATTGGCTAGACCCCTTGAGTAGGGTTGTTAATGGGTCGGGTCTGACTCAACGGACCCAAACCGATCGGGCAGGTTCTAGTTCTGGGAACTAGAACTGATGGGTCGGTTCCGGGTCCCGATATAGGGTCCCGATTACTATTGGTTTAGAACCGGTTCCACCTAATCTCGAACTGATTCAGACCCGACCATATATATATTAAATAAATATATTATGTATATATATACATATATATTATGTATAATATGTTAAATAAATAAATTATATAGATATAGAATATTTAATATATATTAAACATAAATATTTATTTTTTAGTTATTATAATAAGGTTTGTTGGGTCAGACTTAATTGTCTTGAGAACTGATTGTTTTGGTTATGAGTTAAAAAATTACAGACCCTATCAGGTCTGGGTCCTCAATATTTCATGTTAGATCGGTTCCGGTTCTAACTGATTCTGATCTAGACCTGACCCATTGACAACCCTTCCCTTGAGTGGCTAGCTACATACCCTTCGTTGAGAGATGAGGCTGTTGTAGTTTGTTAGTTACTAAATTTCGAAGGAGAGGTGCAAAGGTGCGTCGATGAAAGTTTGACGATGACTTGGATAAGGAGATAGGTAGGAGGATAGTGACTTATAGTTTAGAGAGAGAGAGAGAGAATGTGGGTCTCCTATTTGTCATTCCCCTTATATACGAGTATGAGGTCCAATTTATAATGGTTTTGGGGTTCTTGAATTCCAAAAACTTTTGGGAAAAGTACGGACAGGCTCAATGCAGATTTCTGAATTCCACTGCAGAGCTATAAACATTCAAAAGGTCAAAAACCCTCACTCTATACACCAATGCCTACCTATGAATTGGCATCAATTCCAATCTAGCACCCACCCGAACTGTACTTTGGGCCTAAAAATTCTAACCCTGGGTTGAATCGTCATTCTCCCGTTGTTATATTTGGTTTGATTTTGTACTTTGTACCTTTTTAGAGTACCAAAGTACATAAGTACAAATTTCACTTTTACTTTGAAATTCGTTTGGTTAAAAAAATTGAAAACCATACTTCCAAATTAGAAACAACACAAATTATTTGGTAAAAATACACTGGTACGCATTTGAAGTAGTCATCTCACACGTGTGTCAACTTATTATGTAATAAAAAACTAGCAGGGACCCGTGCGATGCACGGGAAAATGAAATGCAATTTTTGACAAATAATTGTAATTTATTTAGGTTCATATTATTTGATAATTAGAAATAATTATCATCATAAGTTCTACTAATTTTTGGAATTTAATGGTTATTTTTACAAAGTTATACTAATTTCCTTTATTTTATCATATTTTATGGAAATTAGTGGTTATTTTTCCCTAAGTTCTACTGATTTCTGGTAATTTCTATTATATAATAATTTATGATAATTCTTGGTAAATATAATATTTTATGGAAATTAGTGGTTATTTTTGGCTAAGTTCTACTAATTTCTAGTAATTTCTATTATACTAATTTATGAGAATTCTTGGTCAATATATACTTATTTTTTATACTTATTATATGATAGTTTATTGGTCAATTAGTGGAAATTAGTTCTATTATATAATTTCTACTAATTTCTGGTAATTTCTATTATATACTAATTTCTTGGTAAATATATACTAATGTATTATATTTATGATATGATAGTTTATTGGTAAATTATAGTAATTTATTGATTTTATGGAATTTAATGGCTATTTTTGGACATTTCTACTAATTTAGGATAATTTTTTTGGCAAATTATTTTAATGTATTTAGGATTATATTATTTGATAATTTCAAGTAATTATCATCCTAAAGTCTACTAATTTGTGATAACTTCTTTTGATTTATTTTTAGAAATTTGTTATAAATATTGGTAATTTATGTCTAACAATGGTAATTTCTTTTAATTTATATTTGATAATTTTTATAATTAGTTGACAATTGTTATTGTTACATTATTTGACAATTCTAGTTATAACAGTTGTAAAATTTCAAAAAAAAAAAAAAAATTCAAATAGCAATATTTTTAACTTACAATATGTAACAATCTTTAGAGCACAAAATCTATAAATGTAAACCAAAGCAACTCAAGGTTCAAAGTATCAACGCATACTGGCCCGTATCGGCCGATACGTATTGTGTCGGTGGCTTCCCGATACTCTCCTACAGGGGTTGTATCGGGTCAGCCATTGGTTCAAAGGGTAGCTAGGCCTTAAACCGGCCCCTCTAAACCGATAGCATTTTTAACTAACATTACGTAACAATTTTCAAAGCACAAAACCCAAAAATTTAAACCAAAGAAATTCAATAAGCAAAAAGACAAACATTATTTTTGCTGATTTTTGTTAACATTATTTATTAAATATTTAATTATTAACAACATTTTTCAATAATAGTAAGTAATTATAATATTTTATTAAATAATCAGTAATGATAGTTTTAATAATATTATTTAGTTATTTTTAATATAGCAGTAATTATTAAATTTATAAATTTTTATTAGCAATATTCATTAAATTAATAATTACCAAAATTAAATTAATTAATAGTATTTATCAGTAATAGTCAGTAATTATAATATTTTATTAAATAATCAATAACAATACTTTTAATAACATTTTTAATTATTTTTAATATAACAATAATTAATAAATTTATTAATAACAGTATTTGAAATTTTAATTTAGGTAAAATTAAAGTAAATATCTATTTATTAATAATATCTATAATAGCAGTAATTATTAATTATAATCACTAATTATATATTTATTAAATTACTATAATAATCAGTAATTATTAAAACCAGATTACTAAATTTATTAACAATATTTATAATTTTAATTTAAAGTAAAATTCTATTTAATAACAGTAATTATTAATTATAATCACTAATTATATATTTATTAAATTACTGTAATAATCATTAATTATTAAAACCGGGTTAAAATAAATAGATGGTAATGGCAGTAGTTAAATTACTGCCATTTGGCGAAAGGGAAAGCCAACCTTTTAATATTAAGATATAAGATGGGACAGTGTGCATGGCATGTTAATGGCATTGGGTCACCAATTGAATACACGTGGCAATGAGTAGACAGATAGTATATGCCAGGTAGGGTTATTTTAAATACCAAAAAACTTTATAAATGAACAATAAAATAAGGGTATAAGACTTAAACACACCCTAAGTTTTTTAAAAAAAAAACTTAAATATGCATAATTACTCTTTTATCCTTCATGTTCATTTAAATTTTCAAAATATACTCTTGAATAGGAAAGATAATCGTTAGAGAACAAGTTCTTTCTGGACTTCCCATTCCAATCAAACGATTAAAGAAAGCCACCAACATAGCCTCCTCCATTCTTTGAACTTTGTTTCTCAATCCCTATTTTTTTATGCTTTATTCTGCAATTTGAACAAAGATAAAGCCCTTGTATTTGTGAATGAACCTTCATAAAGTTTCTATAGGGTAATCTCCCTATTTGTGAATGAACAAAGATAAATCCCTATTTTTTATTCTGACCATTTCTCAAATACCCCTTTTTAAAAGTTCAAGGTTATCCTATTGAGGTAATTGATAGTGCTACAGTTGAACTCTTATTTTAATCGATCTGATGAGCAGAGCAGAGTCAAGATTGATCTGGTCTCCTCTCTATTGTTTACATATCCTAACGTATACATATTTATAATATCAACCAACCGTAAGTACACGTACGCCAAGTAATGTCCTCACTCACCTTATTAACAGATGACACATAAATCATGCTTGAATTCCTTCCCTAAGTTTGGCGAAATTGTTGGAATATGTTAGAGGATATACTTGATGAACTTGGAAATATCTACTACATGTATCAAAATCTTTGTTCAATAAAACTATGTGCCATGTCTTTTGGAAGAATTAAATATATCGGTAGGTATGAGATGACTCTTACTGTCGTTATTTCTTTGAGAAAGTGTCCAAATTAAGAACAAGATTTCAAAGAAATGAGAGCAGTTGTGGACTTTGTAATTAATTCCAATAAACAATTAATCCAATCCTGGATTACACGCGGAGACCAGATCAGAAGATACAAGACCATTTCATTGGCTTCACTCTATAAATAGCACAGCTCTCATCCCAACCTTCTCTACCCATCAACCAAGCAATTTGTTCATTTGTTCTGTCAAGATTTCAATATTGCTGCTAGCTAGTGAAAAATGAGTGCTAGGATGATTGCAGTTCTTGTCCTCTTGGCCCTTTGCTCTCAAGCTTTAGCCTCTGACCCAAGTCCTCTGCAAGACTTCTGTGTTGCCATTAAAGACACTGAGACTCCTGGTACTACATCTGCTCTCCCATTCTTTGTCTTTGTTTTTCTTCTGTCACTTGCACAAAATGCAGCCCTATACTTCCACGTATTCAACCAACTAACATCATATTTACTTATAAAGGCCTTCGTTTGTTTTTCGGATTTTGAAAGAGTTAATTACTTTTTAAGGCCTTCGTTTGTTTTTGTTTTAAGGTCTTTGTTTGTTTATGGTTTCTATTGACTATTTTACCCTTATTCTTATTTTAGAAATATGTGGGATTTATGGCAAAATTGATTTTCCTGCGTATCACTTATCTTGGTAAGTGAAACCCTTTTCGGACTTGGGAAAGTTGATGAACTTCCCAATAGATGGTAAATGAAAACAAATTAAAATAGTCAAAAAGGCCCCTATAAGATATATTTACCCAGGTAAATTAAACAAAAAAAGAACTTGGGATAATTGCACTTAAATAGGTAAAAAGGGTCCGGATGTAGTAGGGCACGTTAGGTAAGCAAAATGAGCAAAATGGGAGTTGGGGCTGATTTATGTTTTTCTTTTCCATTGTTTTTATTTTTAATTATTTTGACCAAAATAATAAAATAATGGTAATTTCTGTCTAACAAAGTAAAAATGTTTGGACTAAAGGCGCATTAATTAGGACATGTGTTACACAGCTATTACGTGTTCACTCACTGTGCTTACCTAATGTGCCTACTACATCCGGACTCAGATAGGGTAAAAAAGTTTTTGAAAAACAAAAAAGAACCTAAATGTTTTTCATTCTTTGCTATCAACTGTTATTGACAATTTTGTTATTGTTTTCTGAACAGTATTCGTGAATGGGAAGTTTTGCAAGAATCCAAACTACACAACAGCAGATGATTTCTTCTTTTCCGGCCTTGACAAGCTCGGAAACACG
>NW_010729231.1:1179484-1201026 GCF_000365185.1 Nelumbo nucifera | reverse complement strand
AACCCTGGTACAATCACCATTGCTAATGCTGTGTTTGGATCCAAGCCACCCATCAAAGATGATGTTCTTGCAAAGGCTTTCCAAGTTGACAAGAAGGTGATCGATTATCTTCAAGCTCAGTTCTGGATGGACAACAACTAAAACTAAAATATTACTACTACTACTACTACTACTGCTATCAATAACTGATTAAGTATATGCGCAGTTCCTTATGTAAACGAAGGTGTTTGTTGTACACTTTATAACGAAGATTATAATATATAATGTGATTGGTTTTTTATCCATTATAATCTTAAATGTCTCAAGTTGATTTTCTACGTGTAAATAAGAAACGAGTGTGGGCTGTGGTTGGTTACATGGTGAGCACCTAGTTGACAATATTCACGTGGACTTAAGAATTGGGGTACATGGTATTCACGTGGACTTGATTTAGTGAAAAGCTAGCTTGGATAGGTTTAAACATGGTATTCAGGCTCCTCGAAAAAGTTATTTATCCACCTGAGAAATGGGTATCTAGAAACATAAGTTTTTCCCTTCTCAAAATCCAAAAAGCAAACACCCCTTCAATGCTTAAGGAAAAGAGAACAAACTCAACAAAAGAACAAATGCAAATAATTCAATATGAAAACATGTTTTATTTCAAAATGATCAAGTTAGTTTTTGGTAATCAAAATATTCATTTTAGAACTTATATGTTTCGATTTTAGATTCTAGCCTCTAAAATGCATCCATATATTAGAATGTTATATATCCAAATCCTTATTTTGTAATTGTACATGCACAAAATAAAGCTCAATGTTAATAATTAATCAATCCCACCACTTCCCTCATATTAGGCGTGCATACGAGCTGAGCTTAACCCAATATTAGATTATTTAAGCTTGACTTGATAGAAAAATTTAAGATTTGGTTCAGGCTTGAATTTGGTTCGAATTAAAAGTTTGAGCTATTTCATAAATGTATTATCGTAAATACAACTAAGATGCATGTATAAGAAATTATGCATACAACTAGAGGAGAGGATATATATTTCTTGCTCCCACTACATGTTTCAATAAATGATGAATGATCTAGAGTTAGTGTCTTACGTGGCACATAAATTCGATATGGTACATTACTATCCATTGGATCAATAAAAGTGATTTCAGATATAGGTGTACAACTACAAGTTACCAAATGTATGATGTGCATCTTTGTTATCCCCATTTGGAAGCAAGCAATCAATGTCCATTGGATCAAATACACCATTATGTTAGATCTGGGTGTACCAGTTGTCACAAACCGTAAGATAGGCATCTTGGCTTCAATACCCGTCTCAATGCCCAACACCGTTTTTTGTATTTATTTATTGTTAAAAATAGAGAAAAGGATGACTAGATGTGCATAATCACATTCACAATGTAATAAAGAGATGTGATGATGCATATTTAACACTATTACCTAATGTCTTAGGTTGCGTTTGGCACTATTATTGCAGTTTCTTCCTAGAACATTTTCGGATTGATTATTAAAAATTGATGAGAGTGATGAGATGCTATATTACACAAGAGAGTCACTTCAATTGAAAAAAAAACGTGTAGGGACTGACCATTGCTGTTTAGAGTTCAAACACCAAATTTTATATTTCAAATAACAAGAATAATTTGTATTGTTCAATCCAAAACGTTTCTGATTAATTATGTGACATGACAACTCATATTTTAGCATTAATTTTTAGGGAGAAGTACTAATCAGCCCATATCAGAATTTTCAGGCCCAAAGTACAGGGGGAATGCATCCTGACCGTGAATTGATGCCAAATTCACCAGCAGGATGTGGTTTATAGGGGGGAGAGGGCTAGTTGTAGGGGGGGGGGGGCTGGAATTCAGAATTCTGCACTTCTCCGTAATTTTTATTGATCAACCCCAAATGCTTTATGAAGAAATAACAATAGTGAGTTGCTTCAAATGGGGATACTAAAGTGAATATGCCTAGTAAACAAGTAACTGCACCATAGTTGAAATAAGGGTAAATTATAAAGACCCCCCTGTACTATGGGGTCTGTGATAAAGACCCCCCTGTATTATGACCGTGAGACAAAAACCCCCTTCCGTCCAAAATCCATCATTGCAATTTTGTTTAATCCCCATACTACCCTAACAATAACATTTCAAACACTTTTAACCCTCTTTTGAGTTATATGTTTTCTCACCTCTCTTGCAATCAGTTTCTCCCTTCCAATAAGGGATTTCTCCTTTGTGACCAAGCTTCTTTTTTGATCAAGTTCCTAGTTACAGTAGCAAGGGATTTCTTCCTCACGAGTTTTAGCCGCACGGGATTTCATCCTCACGAGTTTCAGTTGTAAGCTCTTACTTCGGTGAGTGACCAATATCAGGGGTTATCCCTTGGTTTTCTTTTTCACTTCATCTGTAGTTCTATTAGGATTATCACACCTGGATGAGTTTTGTCCGAGTTACAGTCCGAAGGCATGCCTTTCAAAAGCATAATGCTGGGTTGATAACATAGCAGAACTGGGTTGATAACATTTCAGTCCAAGGCATGCCTTTCAAAAGAATACGGCTGGGTTCATCAAGCATAACCATTTCGTCTATAGTCACAACTTGATGAACAGTTGTAATTTAAACCTTGCCCTTCAACTAAAATGTTGTTAAATCATGCCCTTCAATTGAAATAGTTTGATGAACAGTCACAGACCCCATAATGCGACAAGGTCACATTAATTCTTTACATTGGAAGTGTTATTTCCAAATGTGACTAGAAACTCTAATGTCCGACCCCACTAAACGACATATAAAATGAACAAAATATGCCTAATAGAATATATAAAAATTTACAAATTTCCAGTTTGCTCTTGTGCCAATTTATTAGTGGGTACAAGTCAGACTGCATATTATTATTAGACTTGAATGGGTACAAATCACCCATTCAAAGAACTCAATGCACCATTTTGATAATGCATCATTACAACTTATCACTGAAGCCCCTTGAATTTGATTGTAACACTGCCTACCTATCATCACTTCCAACATGCAGCAACTTCTAGCTTCCATCTGTCTCCTCTGCTCCTCTCAGGGAGTGCTTTCACCAACAAATAGTATAGTTGTCTTTCTTTTTCATTTTTTGTTCATTAACCAGGATTAGAAATCTTTCTTTTTCGATAGATTGTGTCATAAGTTTTTGTTCTTTATTGTAGAAATGAGTGAACACTCAACTTTCACTTTGCAATCACCAAGTAATCTGATGCTCGAGACAAAGTTTTGTGATTGTCAGAAGAAGTTTGTCATTAGGGTTTCTGAGACAGATTCGAACCCACAAAATTTGTTTTATACATGCCCTCGCAAAGTTGTAAGTGATATGACAAAGTCAATTTCTTCGCAACATGGCCATTGTTCCTAGTTGTCTTAAAAATGATACTTCATGTCATGCAGGGAAAATAGTTGAATGTCAAGCCTTGTGGTTTTTTCAAATGGGTCATTCCCATCAACCCCTCAGAAGAGGTTACTTCACATATGTGCAATGGTGATGTCCAAGCATGCCGTGCGAGGGAGCCAGAGAAGTTTCTAGCTGAGTTGAATGACTGGGTGGAAACTCTAGAGAGCAAGTGTGATCAGATGTTAATTGGGATCATGTGCCTCTTGAAAGTTATTGTTCCTTTTGGCTTAGGAAGTAGGGTATTATAAGAGAAGAGAGGAAGCAATGGGTTTTTTGCATGTTAGAGTGTTAGTGTATACCCTTTGAAGATCTGAACTTCAAAATGACTTCTAACTTATAGATGAAACTTAAGACTTTTATTATGATGATAGCTAAAGTATCTGATCTCTAGGGATATATTTTACTTAAAAATTCTCAAAATTTGTGGTATTGTACATTATGGTTCTAATATGCATTTGAGTTATCTAGTTGCCATTGTTGGTTCTTTCTTGAATGGCCTGTATAACCTTCTAGATTTGCTTGAATTCAGCATCGTTATTTCCTTGCTTTATCCAACCCCTTGACAATTGGACCATTCCGATTCTGATTCTAGACCTCTGTTCCCGCAAACCAAATTGGACCTTAGCTACTTGGTCTTGTTATTAGCAAGCTTAATTAAGAGTTGGAAAGTGTATAACTTATCCTATTCTAGGAGGATAGTCTTGAACAAGTAAATATTCTCTTAAAAGAGAAAACAATCCATTGACCTAATCCAATAGGTGTGGTTCAACTTATAAGGTATCTGATTATTGATGAAGCCAATGAGTACCAAACTTAGAAAGTTGAAACATACTTAGAAATGAATTTTTTTTCGAGCACCTAACTTTTGAGCAATGACAGTTCCATAGTTAATTTGTTTACAAAAAAATGAGCACCCTTACAATCAAAAATCTGTATCACATGTTCATGAAGTGTACAAAAACATTTCAGCACTTAAACACTCTACAAAAATTCCCTATATGCTTCTATGCCGAATTGTGTGTTGTTCCAATCTGTATCATATGTTCATGAAAATAAACAAAAAAAAAAGGTCTAATTGGCCCATATGCCGAATTAGCAACATCTTCATTCAAAGTCTATGATCCTTGTTGAAATTCTGATGAACTCTATAGGATGATTCTTGCACCATTGGAGGAAAAGTAATGTCAGGGAACTCCAAAAAAAAATATCAGATATCAACTTCAGATATTAGGTGTCAGAAGATTGAAATATCAGAGGCTTGTTATTGTAATCCAATCTATGCAATTATTTCACAAAAATAAAATATTTTAGTAAAACAAATCATTGTACACATCAAGAAATTGTAAACATGCATTTTTATCCTAATGTGGAACTATATGAAAATGTACAAGAAATACTTTGTTGGTTTATGTGGATTGGAAAAAAGAAATACTTATATCATGCATTGGAACTACAAGAGAGTTGGAAATAATCATCCAACTTGCCTTAATGCAGAGATGGGACAAATCTATGAAAAAATTAAGGGTAATATTGGCAAGAGAAAATCAGAAACTTGGGGCTGGGTTTGAACAGATGACAAAAAATAGTTGTGTAAAGGCTGATTCAACAACAGTCTCTTTCCAATCCCCAACCCTCAAGGAACTTTGACTGTTTGGTGCTCAATGCAGTACACAGTAGGATAAATTTTGAAAACAGTAAAAAGGTTCTTTGTATACCTGTTATAGAGATACAAAACTTAAAGTACAATTATAAATGGTAATGCCATATTCCATCTAGTTATAGGTATTCTATTTGCAATTTGCAAATTCTAGATGAGAAAAAAGATTATCATGTTTGAATTTACAAAGGAGGTATGATAAAATAACAAGTATGATAAAATAGCAAGAATCAATTACTCCCTAAAAGCAGGTATGATAAAATAGCAGGAACCAATTACTCTCTAAAAACAGGCATGGTGGATAGAAGGAAACAATTACTATCTAAAAGCAAGCATGCTGGATATGCCTCTTCTATGTTCAATTTGATGGACATTGGGCTAGGAATGTAACACATACCGAGCCTTAAGCTGTAATAAGGGAACATGACTTCCATGTGATGCTTATTGACTAATCAATAGGTCAACATAGGGAAAACAAAGAACCACTTGAATGGAGAAACCAAGGTGGCTAGAAGGTGACATTTAAAACCTCTAGTCACATAGTTATTTTCAAAAAAAAAAATATTTTCAATACTATCTCTTAAAAAAATATTACTATCTAGTTTTAAAATTATGTTTCATCATCATTTATCAAAAACATGTTTCCAAACATAGTTTCTTTTTTATTTTGCAGCAAAGATAACTTTGAATCAATTTATGAATCTTAAAACAAATTTTAAACAAGTGTATACCAATTCATTGCATTTCCTGTAGCTTACTAAGTGTTTCCCACAACATCAGATAGAATTCTTAAGCAATAAGCATTGATCACCAATGCAACTTATTCATTACAGGCTTGGTCTACTAGACCCGAGCACCACCTCTGGTCTAGCCCCCCAGTTGTAATAAGTCCCTAGCAACCCCAGGTGCTCAATCACAATTCTCTAGCAACCCCGGGAGGCCATGGCAACTCTAGACACTCATCATAATTCCCTAACAACCCCAGGAGGCCCTGGCAACCCTACGAGGCCCTACCAACCATACGAGGCTCTGGCAACTACAGACGCTCATCATAATTCCCTAGCAACTTAGGAGGCCCTAGAAACCTTAGGCAC
The DNA here is from genome assembly GCF_000365185.1 of Nelumbo nucifera. The sequence continues at coordinate 1,194,843 of NW_010729231.1, read as the reverse complement.
TCATCACAATTCCCTGGCAACACCAAGAGACACTCATTGCAATTCCCTAGCAACCCCGGGAGGCCCTAGCTACCCCAAGCGCTCATCATAATTCCCCAACAACCCCAGGAGGCCCTAGCAACCCAAGACGCTCATATCATAAAACCTTGGCTGCCTAGCAACCCCAAGCGAGTGCCTCACAAAGCCCTAGTTTCCCTAGGCATTGCACATTACTAATGAAGCTTTGGGCACTAGTAATCTACCTTATCTTTGTCTATATGACAAATAGACATAGATATTGTAGACCACAAAGCTTACTATAATCAAACAGTTCACAAAAACTCGACACTAGTGAGCTTCAACACTGTCCATCTCATGCCAAAACTAGCAGAGAAAGCACTCTTTCAATTGATTGTTAATCTTTCAACACATTGACCAAACTACGTGACTATATATCACACACATAGTTCAAATAAAACTACGTATATGCATCATGATTTGCAATTTTACCATCAGAAGAATATCAGTATGCTATAACAAAGTAATTGCAACAAATGCTCAAGAGTAATATTATGTACCTTCCAAAATTCTACACAATAAATGGGGGGAGTCCTATCACCTTTGTGCCATATTTTCCCCTATCTAATATTTCACTAACCAAAACACAAAGTCCTAATACTGTAAACTATTTTTGAACCTTTTCTAGTTTTGGAAATTCACCAACAACTTTACTAATAATACAATCACATTAACCTCACAACATATACAGTGCTATGCAATCATTTGGATGTTCCAACAACTTTAGGCATGTATCCCTGCGTTGAGGTTCTATATACACCTCTCGACAAGACATGCTCAACCCAACCCTAGAAGAATTTAAATGGGGGCTACAAACTGGACTTGGCCTTCCCTCTCTCAAATGTTTCTTGATAGAATGCCTTCTATCAAGAAACAGGGGGGCTGTAAACTTAAAATGACAAGTCATAATAGACATTATTCTTGACAGAAAACCTTCCATCAAGAAACGTGGGTGGGGGGGGGGGGGCTAAATTAAAGGAAACACTAATCTATACCTTACGAAATGCTCCTACGGTTTCACCATCACTTACACCTTCAACACTTTGTACATGATTCGATTGAATTAGAAAACAACTACGAGTCAATATGACAACACCAACACCCATACCCCAAGTCAAGTAGGTCCAGTCATACCCCTCATTCCAACAGAGTATAAAATCACAAAGTTTCTTTTCTTTTGCAACACCAACGAATCCAAAATATATAACAAATAAATCAACTCCCCCATTCTTAACCATCTAATCATAGATACATGACACTAGACAGGCAAAGCAAATCATAAAGGATGCTTATTTACAAGAATACTCTTAATAATAAGCAAGGGTTAATAGTAAGTACATGTGGCTCGTCGCCATTGGAACTGTACTGAAAGACCTAAATAAGGACAACATAGAAAATCCCTGCCGAGGAGAACAAAACGATCAAAACTGAATAATACACTAAACAATGTATGAGGAACTAAAGTAATTGAAACATCTTTGTAATAGCAAGATGACACTTTACTGAAATAATGCAAGGATCACATAATTGCGATGAGAACAGAAGGCCATCCAAGGCTTACGATGGGCATAAGAAACCTTATAGTACTTGTAATAAGCACAAAGTTCTATTCAAGACTAGAGATGAGCATAAAATGACATCGCAAGTCTGTGATGAACCTAATACACTACCGGTACCTTACGATAAGCAGAGAATATATAACAGTTCATGCTGTGATGAATGATGAATAAAGCTTAAGCACTGAAGATACCTATTTTCAGGTGACTTACGCTTCTTCTAGTCACAACAAGCTGTGATGAGGCATCTCGAGGATGACTAATGAGACAATCGAACACGTCAACCATACCAAGATCTTATCCTAGACACGTGGCCATGAGAGAACCCATAAAGGGATGTAGCCGATGTGTTGTCACGGGGTGACATAATGGGTTGCTTAGCTAGAGGTTTTTCTAAGTGTTTCTTGAGGCTCCTAGCCAATTTTGCATGTTTTTGGGGTCTTCAGGGGCATTTTGGGGTGTTTTGGAGTGTTCTCCTTGTGTCTAGAAGGGCTAGGTGTTGGTGGAACTCTCTAGAACCTTGTGGAACAATCCAGGTTTGTGTGAAACACCCTAGAGGGGTTAGGAGTAATCTAGACTTTCTCTATAGTGTTATTGTATCTTATGGAATGGGCATCCCCTACAAGAATGTAGAAGGTATAATGTTTTAGAGGTACTTGTAGATGATGCCAAGTGTACATAGTTCTAGAGAATTCCTTGAGGGAGTTAGTGTATAAATATGGGTCTCCTCCTTCATTTGCAACAAGAATCCAAGTTGTAAGAGCATTATTTGAGTTGTGCAGTACAATATCTTCATCCTACAATACTTGGTGTTCTCTTGTGTGCCTTGGTGTGTGTCCTTAGCATTTAAGAAACCTAGCAAGAAGGGTTTTGGGCGTACAGTTTGATTAACTTCCTTGAAGGGCCAAGTGAATGCTATAGTGAAACCCCAAATGGCATTCATTTGATAGCTGATATAAAGATAGAGATCCTTTTTCTTAATAGGAAAAGTCATCTTTTGGAATCTTCTCTTTATAGCCTTGGGATCTCCTCTATCAAAGGGGAGAAGAAGCAAGCCAAGGGTTAAGAACTCTCCCTTGTCTCCTCTCTTCCCCTTTCTTCCCTACCATCCTCTCCGGACCTTTGGAAACTTGACCAGCCACTTATTGAAGTCCATGATAATTACAATTAGCCAAAGGAAAAACCGACAAACGGGAGGAGAGAAACCCAGTACAGGACTTCGATAGATGAAGGTCCAATCAGGCAAGGAATGTGTTCTGATAGGAGACCCGACGAGCCAGAGGTGCTAGGCTCCATGGACTCTCACACAGAGAGGGACCTTTAGGTAGTGACATTGTTGGGGCTTGGGGTTGTTCTTTTGGGGTGGTGAAGAGTTGCTAAAGAAGCATTTCGAAAGTTCGGAGCAGAAGCTCTAAAGTTACGAACCAAAGAAGGGGCTAAAAGTAACGTCGAAGAGTTTTTGGAAAGCAATGACTCCTTGGGGTTGGTCTCCGTGGCAGTAGAAAGCTAAACAGGCTTATTGACTACTACATGAACACCTCAGTTAAAGATGACAGAAGATGAAGGAAGGCGATTTGGGGCAGAGGGAGAGGAGGAAGAGGCAAGGTTTCAAGTTAGATATGCCTCGATGGGTTGTTGGATTCCTGTTTTTTTGGTGGAGGTTCTGGATTCTTGTTTTATTTGTGTTTGTTCTTGGCATGTGGTTCTATGTAGCCTAGGGTATTCGTTGTCTAATTCGGGAGGGTTGTTGTGTCTCTGTTGAGAGCCTTGGGCTTTACGCCCATTTTGTATTTTCTTCCTTCTCCTGTTTTTTGTCTTTCAATAAATTTTCCCTTTTACGCTTCAAAAGTTATCCAAATCCAACAAATTAGGGTTATCCTAATTTTGCAACCCAACAAGGTCCAACAACCTTAACAACGATGTCGTTTTGCTACTTACGACTCAAGCTTGAACCTCATCGTTACCGCATGTTAACTTAAATAATTCAACCTATCAAGATGTGATATCATTTTGGAAAGGGTCCTATAAATGAATGATGAATTGGTTTAATCAAATTCATTTTTAAGCAAGGGAAAGCTTTCGAAGAGCTGATGTTATTTAATTAGGACCTGTTTGGGATAGCTTCAGCTTTAGCCAGTTGTTTTTACTGAACTGTACACTGTGAATAAATTGCCAACCAGCTTACTAATAAGTTGTTTTCTTGAAGCTTTTCGTGTGAAACCCATTGCAAAGCAAAAGCTGCTGCAAGAAAGCCCACTCATAGGGAGGACTGAAGGTACAATGGCTTCTGGCTTTCTTAGATGGGTCCCATATGGGGAGCTTATAAGTTAGATTAATTGGTGAAAAATCAGGAGAGCCCAAATTAGCTATTAGTCAGTCATTTGAAGGATTGACCGATTCATCCCCCTCGAATAATTAATCCTGTAGAGCACATCAAAGTAGTTTAACCAGTTTAGCTAAATCTTCAACTCAGCCCTACCAAACGGGTGCTTAACCTTAGAAAACCTACTTGGACCAGGTATTGATTGGCGAAGTCAAAGCTTTCATCCTTTTTTCCTAACCTATACAGTGAAATTTTAGATCATAAGAATACTAGAGTTTCTGACTATTTCTATATATTAATTATTATCCAACCATAACAAAATATTAATTCTTGTCCTTATCTGATTACAACAAAGTCAAGATTGACCTGTTCATCCTTCCTATTCTTCACATACTCTAAATCATGTTTACAATATCAACCAGCAATGGAAGTATACGTCAAGCAATATCCCCAGCTAAACAGAGCATTATGGATGAAAATCTTTGTTCAAGAAAGATATGTGCCATGTTTCCGGAAAGCAAGCTGACAGGTATCAAGATGACTGCTTCTAACTGTCACTAATTCTTTGAAGAAGAGTTCAAGAACAAGATTTCAAAGAAATGAGAGCAGTTGTAGACTAAGTAACTAATTAATTTAATTAATAAACAATTGGTTTGTTTAATCCTAGACTGCACGCAGAGACTATTGGAAGACACAAGAGACCATTTCGTTAGCTTCATTCTATAAATAGCACGGCTCTCATGCCAACCTTCTCACCCGCCATCAATCGACAAACCAATCTGTTCCTTCAAGAATTCCAAACTGATTACAAGTAGTGAAAAGATGGGTTCTCGGATGCTCGCATTTCTTGCCATCTTGGCCCTTTGCTCTTAGCCTCAGATCCAAGTCCCTTGCAAGACTTTTGTGTTGCCATCAACGACACTGAATCTCCTGGTACTATATGCACACTCTCATGGCTTTACTTTCCCATTCTTTCCCTTTGTTTTCTTCCATATCCAATTAACATTATATAATGCTGTTTGATTTTACTTCAAATGCTTTCATTCTTTGCTATCAACTGTTGTTGACAATATTCTTATTTTTCTGAACAGTGTTCGTGAATGGGAAGTTCTGTAAGAATCCAAACTACACAACGGCAGATGATTTCTTCTTTTCCGGCCTTGACAAGTCCGGAAACACGTCCAACCCTGTTGGCTCCAAAGTCACTCCTGTAAATGTGATGCAATTGCCTGGTCTCAATACTCTTGGCATTTCCTTGGTTCGCATAGACTATGCTCCCTACGGTCTCAACCCGCCCCACACCCACCCTCGCGCCACCGAGGTTCTGGTTGTGTTGGAGGGCAGACTCTACGTGGGTTTCATCACCTCCAACCCCGACAATCGCCTCTTCACCAAGGTCCTGAACAATGGGAGATGTGTTTGTGTTCCCTCAAGGTCTCATTCACTTCCAGTTCAATGTGGGGCACACCGATGCCGTTGCCTTTGCCGGTTTGAGCAGTCAGAACCCTGGTACAATCACCATTGCTAATGCTGTGTTTGGATCCAATCCACCCATCAAAAATGATGTTCTTGCAAAGGCATTCCAAGTTGACAAGAAAGTGATTGATTACCTTCAAGCTCAGTTCTGGATGGACAATAACTAAAATAAAACATTAGGCTACTACTGCTTTTAATTACTTACTATATATGTAAGCGCAATTCCTTATGTAACCATTCTTAAATATTATAATAATACGATTGTTTTTCTTTTTGTCTCTGATTCCGTCGCCTTAAAGTTAATTATAATAATGCATAATTATGGCTTTCTGTTTGATTCCTACGTGAAAACAAGAAATTAAAAGATGGTCTGCTACATTTTGGAAAACTGAGAAGTGAGAATGGTTAAATCAGAAGTTCAGCACTGTCGGCAGGGTAATTGGAGTATGTGGTCAATATTTATCTGGATTTAGTGAACAACCAGGATTGGTTGCAAAGAAAATCCATGATATAAGTGACCCACCTAGACACAAAGTATTCAAATTAAGCTGGTCTGATCAGCCAACTTTTCTTATATATACATTTTTTTCTGAAATTGATTGAAACTTCTGTATTTTAAAAGGATTCACGAAACACAAAAGTGTAACCAATCAGGTGGGTTTTCATCAAAATTCGGGGGTTGTTTGATTGGTTAAAACCTTTTTGGTATCATGCTTAATTATCTAGCATCATAGATTTTTCCAATTTTGAAGTTAGGACCAGACATACCAATCAAATGGTCTTTGGTACTCTCTGCCAGAAATCAATACAAGTAATGGTGCTGAGATAAATGCTTTAAAGTATCGTCATTTGCATTTAAATGCATTTGGAGTTAAGGTTGAGTTTGTAAATGATGCAAATAAGTGTGAATGCAAATATGTAAAGTGTAAAACGGTCTCTATGAATTGTAAAGTTGGGTTAGTTTTGTATTGATGACAAATTTATCTTTTACCAAACAGACTTTTAGCTGTAATGGATCGATGCAAACACAAATTCAAATAAAGCATATGCCTTTTTTTATGAAAAACCCACTTGAATGCAAATTTACTTCATTTTTATCAATATACTTTTACATCTTATTATCAATGTAAATATGCATTGGAAAATGTATTTTTTATCATTTGCCAATGCATAAATGTAATATTGCTAAACACAAGCAAAAGTAAACTAAAATACAAATTTACCCTCAACCGGGATTTACACTCTATTTATTGCATCGTTTCCAAACACAGCCTAAATAGTTAGGTTGCGTTTGGTAAGTGCAAAAATCATATATATCAAGGCAAAAACAAGTTTCTTCAAAATATACGAATGCAAATTTGGTTCGGATTTACATATTGATAAATTTTGTATTACCTTTGATTGTGATGGGTACAACAAGAATTTCAAGATCAGAACCTACCTATTTATCATATTGACTAACTTTGATTTCAAGTATGCTTCCATTATCATAAGCTAACTTTGTTCCCATTTTGAAAGTAAAAATATCAGAAAAACGAATTTTCGTCTTCAATATAAGGACTATATATTGCAATATACGACTATATATTGCAAAACCGAACTGGAGTACAAATGCACCTTGGCTTTATAAAACCGAACTGATGAATCAGATAATATCATATCAGATTTGGTGGATCTATACTTGCTCCAGTTATAAACAAATTGAGTTCAATCATCATTAATATGATCAAAATCAAATTTGGACAATCAGTTTGCACCCATATAATTGAATATCCAACTGATTGACTAGGCATGGTTATGTGAAAGTGGGATTTGAACCAATGTTCAGAGAATTGGACCAAACATAAAACCAGAAAAGGGAGAAGTTTACGGGTCATAGGTTCAATCAGAGTCAAATCAACGGTCAAACTATGATGACATGGCATATATGTATATATACTACAAGATATGTAACTATTGTATATAATATGTAATATATACAACAAAGAGCCATTAAATAAAGTAAATAAAGAGATGAATTAGTAGTAATTAAGTCATATATGAAAATAAAAAGTCACGACACTTTTAAAATTTCAATTATTCAAAGGCCCAACTGCCCAAGCAGTTTCATGAAACCAAGACTAGTTCACCGGTTTTCCAATTAAATTGGCCAGTCAATCGGTTTTCATTTAGTTTTTAGCAACTTTTAGCAACTACAGTTATTGGGTGTAACCAAACCGGCAAAGGGCCCGAGTCATAATTCAACTGGTCCAACACTTCTAAAATTTCAAATTTTCAAAGGTGTACATGGCATATATGTACACTCAAAAGTGCTGGTGACGTCTCTCAAATTTCCAATACTGTCGATGTTGAATTCATTCAAAAGTGGGCCATGAGCCCATGACATCAGTGTCCAGTTGTCTGGCTGAAGTGCTGGTGAACAGACGTCACCAGCACTTTTGAAGCTGAAACTGAAGTCATTGGCTGGCAAATGACTTCACCTAAACCATTCAACTAGTGGGGTTCCGTCCACGTGTACTGACACTGAGCCTCCAAAGCTGCCACAGTAACAAAAAAAATGTGGATTAAATAATGCAATGACAAGGAAACCATTAGGCAAGGTGTCAGATATGGATTTACACAAGAACATTGAAATATCTGGCATAAAGGCACTCTTGTATAGGAATCTGGGTATCATGAATGAACAGCCTTTCTCTTACCTAATTGATATTTATTCATATGTGAATGCTTTCGTCGTCACAGAAATGATAAAACGATATGATTTCAAAATGCTGATAAAATGTATTTTTTTTTTGTGTTTTGAAGGGTTAAGTTATCAAAAAACTTGTTCTTAAGAAAACCAGATAGAATATGAATCATATGATGCTGATATGCTTTTAATACCTTTTTTTTAGAAAAAGTAAAGTATTATTAAAGCAAAACAGGTCGTTTGGACAATGAGAAGCTGTTAAAGAAGGACCTCAAAGAAAAGACCATCCTCAAAAAAGTACTATTAAAAGTATCATCTTTAAACATGGTATGTATACACAACCAACTTCAAATAACCCCTATAGCCAAATTGATGACCTCGACTTCAGAGAAGCTTTGTGCTCAAAAATCCTATTGTTCCTTTGCTTGTACCTGTGCTTGTATATTTAAATGCCGGTTTTGTAGCAGAACAAGGAGGTCTGCTACTATCTGAAGGTCCCAATCATTAAAGCCCCTTCTAAAAGGAGTCCAGCAAATGCTATTGTTAGTCAGCAAAAAAGAATCAGCTACCAAGATTTCATTGTCTGTTGCTACATTATACAAGGCTGGAAACAACTCTTTAAGAGTGTAATCCCCAATCCAAGGGTCTAACCAGAATCTGAGTCTTATACATCTCCAATTTTGTAGCTGATGCACCTTCTGAAATGTGTGGAAACTAAACAGATTCCTTTCCATACACCACAGCCATAAGTCAATGGAAATAATCCAGCCTCTCAACCGTTGCTTCCTAGCCCATATTTCTCGGCTATGATCTCCCTCCAAAGGTTATTTGGTTCAACAGAGAACCTCCAAAGCCAACTTCCCAGTAAAGCAAAGTTGAAAGACTTTATATGTCTTATTCCCAAACTACCTTTGGACTGAGACTTACAAATATGATCCCAATTCACAAGATGGTATTTGGGAGAGTCTTTCTAACATGTTTGAATTATGAAACTTAATCCTTTGCTAATCGTACAAACTGATGGCTATTAGTTTCCTACTTATAATCTATATTTGATGTTTAGCTGCATATTTTTGAATTGAAACCCCTTTTTCTTTCAACTTTTTACTCCTTTTGTTAGTTTAATGTGGGGAATACATTGATGTGGTACTCCATGATGCAATTGGTACTTGCTTTTGTTACCCTACCTTAAACCTATTAACTTGGTACTTAAAAACTATGATGTTTGGTTGCATTTTTTTCACTTAGAATCTCTCTTTTCTTTTAGCCCTTTAGTTGGTTAATCTAGAGATCTTTTCTAGGATGGTGTGGTACTCTTAATGATGCAGTTGGTACTTACTGCAGTTATCCTAACTCAAACCTATGATCTTTTCATTTAGAAGCAATGTATGGTGTTGAAATGCATATTTTTGAATTGGAAGTTGCCTTTTCTTTTAGCCCTTTAGTTTGATTTTTGTTGATAACTTGGTTTAATTTGGATTTATATTAGCTGATATAAAAAGGAATTTTTCTATATTAATGTGGTACTGCAGCAATGTAGTTGGTAACCATTGTGATTATCCTACTTAGATTAATTGACTTTTTTAGATGGTTGTCTAAAAACTGTTTATAGTATCTAAATGTCTTTTTCCCTCCGTGATTTTGGTTCTGTATCATCAGATTTATTTGCAGAATCTTTCCTGTTCTAAACCAGAGTTTAAGCTGCCTAGCACACCATGCTCACCAATCATAGATCCACATCTCTCTCCAGATGGAAATATGCTTGCCTATGTAAGAGACAACGAGCTGCATGCTTTGAATTTGTTATACAGCGAACCCAAACAATTAGCATAAGGTGCCAAGGAAAATTTCCTGGTGAGCTTTATTTTTCTTCTCTATTTCTGCCCAATCTGGGTTAAGGAATTTAGTAACTCTGAGTTCCTTTTCACTTTTGTTTGTTGTTGTTTCAAGTGACAAAATATGAGTCATCCTTTTGTTTTCCTAATATCTTTTTACAATTTGTTTTCAACAATACTTCATTTTACCTGTGGCCACATGGCATCTACTTGAATTGATTCACCTGTTCACCTTGTTAATGTGTTATCTGACTCAGAAAATCATGTTAAAGGTCAATTTTATCTATTCAGTAAAAGGTAACAGATCAAAATATTTGGAAGTTTTTTGGATAGGTAAATGCTGGTTTCATTAAAAGAAAAGAGGTATTATAGAATCTGATATTCAGTTTTTGCTACATCACTACATATTCGAGCGAAATTGAGAAGGACCTTTGCTTACCATCTCTACTATAAGAAGCAAAGTAATAAGCAACCTAGTTATTAGTCTCCTATAAAATGATGCCACCTCTACATGGACACTGAACCATTCTATTTTTTTTTTAATAGCGAAAATAATCAAGCCTTATATGGTGTGACTGTCCAAACCAAAGCTTCATATGTTGTGACTTCCCTGGTTTTGGGAGGTGTGGACTAGACTGAACCTAACCTTTGAAATCAGATGGGTGGAAACGTTTCAGGTGGAAGTGCCTAAGGTAGATCTAATCCGATTGCATATATTCTGTCCCCTTTAGACTTAAATATCATCAAACAACATTGGGATTCCAAAGGATAGAGATTATATGGATGGGATTCCAAAGAAATGGGTGGGATTCTGTCCCCTTTAATAAAGGGGATTCCACCATCTGATTAAATGGGCGGAAGTGCCTAATGTATAAAGGGGACAGACTCAAGTTGTTTAGATTAATTTTAAATTAGACTTGATATCATCAAACGCCACAAAAAGAAAGGAATCCAATCGGTTTGCACACACAACAATCTATGTTAAAAAAAGATTATTAACTAATCAATGAATATATGCGATGAAAAATTAACTCGTTAACAGATCTATCTGTAAGAAAACAATAAGTTGTATATTACCTATTACAATGATTTTGTGTCTTTGGATTATTGATCACAGTTCGCAGAAGAGAGATAGCCATTGGAAAGAGAAAGCCACTGGAGAGAGAAATGTCAGAGAGAAAGCTGTCGCCTGTCGGAGAGAGATAGTTGCAGATCAGCACTAGAATGAGTGGACTGGAGAGGGTAAACTCAGATCGACGCAGACCAGCATCAGCGTCTATTACTTGGCTATTGATGCAGATTTAGATACACAAACTCTCATATCGAATGTAGACGTCGCCAACGACTTGAATGGGAAAATATCTAGAGCCTCGAACACTCAAACAGACACTCAGATGAGGGTAAACTTGAATCGGAAGTCGCCATTACTCGACTGCATCGTGCTGGTGGTGGACGAGGGTAAACTCCTCGCCTTTTTCCCTTGATGAAGGGCGGGAGTAAAGTTTTACTTCGAGAAAACCGAAGTTGCTTTTCACCTCGGGATCGATGTAAATCCTGACATATTTGCAATTTTACATCGATCTTAAGGGTGTTTTTACGACGTCTCCAAAGGCATGCAATTGTAAACCGGGATGCAATAATGCATTGAATAGGTATTTGCACTCCTTCCAAATGCAGCTTAAAGTGAAATTTCAAGAGTGGTTTTTGTGGTTGATAAAAAACTTAGGGGAGGTTTTTATATTTTACCCTAAGGCCAGGTTTGCTTTTCGGTAAGGTACTTATCCACGTAAATGCAATTACCTATTCAGGTAAGTGTATTTATTCATGTTCTTTTATTTTTCAAGTAAAAAAGAAAATGACCGTTTTAACTATAAAAAATCATTATGACAGTTTTGTCTCATTCAAGTGTTGGAAACTTTCCCCTCAAGTGGAAACTTTATTTATCCACCTAGAAAATGGATATCACTTACCCAGATAAGTGATACTTAGGAAAATAAACTTTCCTTAATCTCTACATTAATTAAAAAAAAAAACAACGGTTTCTTGGTCAATGGGAACCAAAATCCCATTGACCAACTTTCTCCCCTTTCAAAATCCAAAAAAAGAACGCCCCCTAAAAGCATCTATACTCTCACCTTAGATTCGGGCAATGCCCATCTTTCCATATCTATTGTTTACCTAGTACTTATAATTAATACAATTAAAAGGACAAATTTCTAAAAACCTCCCCTGAAGTTTGATATTTGCAATCACTTCCTTGTGCTTTATGAGACATAGTTGCATAGACCCTCTTTCTTACAATCCTCTAAAAAGAGGCATGAAAATATTTAAAATACCTATGCAATTACTTTTGACCAAAATGTTTATTTTTGAATTTTTCTCTTCATATAAATTGCTATTCCAAACCCTTCCAATCTCTTTTCTAGAATTAATTTATTTTCTAAAATTTTCCTTCATATCAATTGCTCAAAGGTAAAGCTACAACTTTAAATTCTCCTTTTTTTTCTGTCATTCATAAAGTTTGTATTGTTTTTTATAGAAACCAACTTCAATAGTAATTGTATGAGTATTTTAGATATTTTTGTGCTTCTTGTTAGAGGATTCTAACATAAGGGGTGCTATGTGGGATTGGGTCAAGGCCTTTTTTAGAGGTTCTTGTTTTGGGAAAATTCTAGATCAGAACCCTGTACTTTGGCTCAAATAACAATTTGGTCCCCAAACTTTAAAATGCGACAATTTGACTCAGGTAACAATTGAATTGGAATGCAAGTGAATCCGATTCGATTATAAATAATTACATGAATTTTCAGTAATCATACACATTCAACGCAGATCATGTAAAGATACAATGTGGTTTTCTTTCTTTTAACATGAAAGCTCATCAAAAGCCATACAACAGATGCTTGTACATTTTCTTTTCCACTTAATTTTGAATACAAAGAACATTGGGTATGAGCAGCCCAGTTACATTTCCATGGACATGATTGCAAGCGGAACTAACTTTTTGTCCAGGAGTCGCCGATGATAACTTTATAGACTTCAATGATATTCCGGTGCAAGGGAATGAGGAACTGCAATTGAAATTGATAGCCACTTCTGTGCTTGAGGTTCCAACCATATCGGCATATTGAACATCGCTTATTTGGATACCAGTAGGCTTCAACAAAGAACAAGTATAAGAGAAATTATTAAACTTTGAATTCATCCAGATATACATGATACAACAGAGAAATTATTTCATATAATATAGGGAGGAGAGAGAGAGAGTCTCACCAATTCTTTGCATGCACCACGTACACTGCAATAATTCTGATCAATAATTATAGGGTTTTCTACATTGCTGAAGTTTATTCCCTTGAATGAAATCTTTTTACAGTAACCTTTTCCCGTCTGTAAAAGAAAATGAATAAAATAAAAAAGAGGACTATTGAAGACACAGTTTAATATATATATATATATATATATATAGTATCGATCTAGGTTTTAAAAATCGGATTAGACATAGAACCATTTTAGCTATTGGTTTTTAGGTCGAACGGTCCAATTATCTGGTTCGAACAAATGACCCATTCTGATTTAAAAAATAAAAAAACAAGCAAAACCATTGTTTGTATCATTATGATACGCCCCATATTGTATCAGAAATGGAGATGAATTGGTGGGTTTTTCGATTCCATACCTGCCATGTCTTGATCCTCACTCCATTGGTCGTGTTGGTAAAAGAGGCATTTCTAACATGAATATTCTCTACTTTGGAGAATGAACCATCCTTACCTAAGCTTCCAATGCTGTCATACACAAAAAAAAAAAAAAAAAAAAGTGCAGCATTTTATCAAATTACTATTTCTTCTTCACCTATTTAGAAACTTATATAAAATAAAAATTTTGAATATGCATCTTATAGAACTTTTAAGGGGTGTTCCACAATATGGTTGATTTTGTTTTTGGAAACTATTAAAGAACCAGTCAACTTAAAAGCTTAAGCTGTTAAGTGAGGTCATTGAATAGTTTTATTCTCTAACATGCCCCTCACATGAAAGTCCATTGGACTTGAAGTGTGGACAGCACAGGCCCATCCATACCTTATGCTGAAACTTAATTAATTATAATGGAGTGACAAGAACCAGTCAAAGCGACTCTGATACCATCTCAAAGAACCAATCAAAGTGGCTCTGATACCAACTGCCATGTTTGTTTTAAAAACAAAACCAACCATCTTGTCAAACCAAACCAAATTTCCTACCTGCCATGAATTGCAGCCACACATCACCGTCTTAAATTGTGAGATGTGTGGCTGCAATTCACAACGGATAGAGTGTAGGTAGAAAAAGTGAGTAGGAAATCTAGGTTCTTGTTGAACCTCCCCTAGTGTAGCATGAGTTAACTTACCTTATGCCATGACCTGGACCGCAAATAACATCATTGATCACAATATTTGAAGTGTAATCCCCTATAGAGATACAATCATCACCTGTTTGGCATAGATTTAGTTAAAATGGGAAAGATGGAGAATGAGAAATGATGAAAAAGAATGAGAAAGCTAAAATGGCATAAGAGGGAATAGAAGTTACCAGAGCTTATTTTTGTGTGTTGGATTAACATGTCTTGGGCTGATTGGATGTGGATACCATCAGTGTTTGGGCTATGTCCAGGTGAATTTATGGCAATTCCATTGATATAAAACCCAGTACATCCCATGACGAGGACATGAGTTTGTGGGCTATTGATGAACTGAACATTGCTGAGATGGATTTGGTTGCACTTGAGGAATTTCATCGTCTATATTTACATTTATTTAAAAATTCATTAATACTTGTACTAAAATGAAAAATAAGAAGTCATATATCCTTCACTAGAATTTGAATTTCATTTTCACAGAACCGTTCTCACAGCCTTTTGTAACCATGCATTGAAAATATTTCCGTATTTATATRTTTTTTATTCACAAATGCACAATTGCAATTGCAAGGGGCTGTGAGGATTGAGAGTCTAGATSTCTAATTTGTAATAAAAATACATTACTAGAGGGGAAATACTTACAGTTGGTGCCAATTTAGTGCATCCCTGAAATTTTATTCCACCAAAAATAGTTAACATTCCATTAATTTTTAGTAATTAAAAATATCTTTAAAAATTATTGACAAAAAAATATAATTAAGATTCTACTCACATTCCCAGGATGATATCTGCATGACTGATCCCACCAACCAGAACCCCGTCCATCAATGACTCCAGATCCACTGACTCTGAGTCCACTTACAGAAGTGAAAGCCATCCATAGGCTTTGGTCAATCCCCTTCCATGTATCAGTTGTGTTGGGGGCAATTATGGTTCCCATTATCTATACAAATTCAAATTTTGAAATGGGAAATGGACCCATTATACTTAATAGTTAATACCAAAATGTTCAAAAAATAAAAAAG
>NW_010729231.1:1167116-1179384 GCF_000365185.1 Nelumbo nucifera | reverse complement strand
CTGAGCCAAGCAAGGACCCTTAAAAATAACAGGCTTCACCAAAAATGTGAGTCCTTTTGGGACAACCATGGTAGGAATGCCTGATGATGCTGAGCACATCATGTTCCAAGCTTTCAAAAATGCCTGCAAATAGGAATTAAAAATTGTCTTGTGATTATTAAATTTCTTTGAGTTGATATCAAAGGAACCCAAATAGGCCGGTGTGGAGTCGTTCTGATTCTAACTGTTTGGTTGAATGGAGTTGAAGAAATGATCATTTGCCTTTGAGGATGAGAATTCATTCCAGCTGACTTCTTTTGAATCAAATAGATAAAAGGAATGGACCATTTTTGTTTCGGTTCCTTTTTTCAGCTATGAACCCAACAGACCCTAAAGTTGTTATAAAAAGTAAATAAAAATTTACCTGGGAATCATCTGTTTTGCCATCTCCAACTGCTCCATAACGTACAACATTAAAGCTTGTTGAGCCTCCTTTATTAATGCCAAGGCTTGTCGTATTTATGTTGATTGTATGCGCCATCAAATTTCTTTCTGCATTCAAGCATGTTGGCATACAGCAAACCATAGCTAGAGCAACTAGCAGAACAGCCAGAAAATCCTGCAAAATAAAAGAAAAATTGATGAGTTATTTGGCTCACATGGGCAATGCCTAAGAACCCAAATCATATTTTAATATTTTGAGTTAAGAAGCTCCTCACCATGATAATCAGAAGAAAGAAAACACAATCTTATTCCTGTAATAACACTGCTCTTCTTCACATGAAGTGCAGTTGATGATATGAAAAATATAATAATTAAATTATTTTAATAAAGAAAGAAATAAACAACTATCTAATTAGTACTACTTGATTTCCTTTAACTCCGATTTCTCAGAGTTGAAAGGAAATCTTATCACAGCTGCCTTTTGCAGTCTTGTATACCTCGTTTTATAGAGACTTTTAGTGGTTATGCTTCACATGTTTTTAAGGGTGTTAGTAGTTAGACGGTTTTAACTGTAATTTATTTATAACCAAATAATTCCAAGTCACAAACTAAATATAAGTTGGTCAAAATATGCCTAAGATGGATAAGGAGAAGAAGGGTGAGATTAGCTCGGTCGTTGCGCAGCCAGTAACATCGCACATGACCCGACTCTTACCATTAGCACTAGTCCGGATCTCCTGTCCACGAGAACTCTGCCCACATTTATCATAGTCATACATGGAGAACATCTCATCCTTTGCATAGTATTGTACAGGAGGAGATGTTCCCAATTCATGGGGGTCAGTGTAGTGTGGGTAGGAGTGGGCAGAGTTCTCGTGGGCAGGAGATCCAAAGTCCATTAACACCGGTCGAAATCCTTATGACTCCATGACCTAAGGACTTTAAAGCCCCAACCCTAGAATCGTACAATGGTACTACCGACCCAATTGACCACATTGATAGTTTTTAGGCCCTAATGCAACTTCATGGGGCAAATGATGCAAGCCTTTGCATGGATTTCTCGACCACATTCAAAAAAAAAAAAAGCTTGGATGTAGTACTTAGGACTGCCTACGGGCACGATAAAGAGTTGGAGTCAGTTCGTGGACATCTTCACCATGAACATCGCCACCAACAAAAGGTGCCCTAACTCTACGAGCTTCCTCCTGAATGTCGTCCAATAACCCGGTGAGGTGCTTCGTGACTATATCAAGCGGTTCAACCTTGAGCATCTCCAGATTCCCAACCTTGACCTAGCAGTACAACTCACCGTGGAGGTGAATGGCAGATAAGTTTATAAAGGTGGAGGAGGCATTGTGATCTTGGTTAGAGCTACAGTTGGCTGGGAAGAGAAAATGACCAGAGGAAGAAGTAGGGAGCAACAAGAAGTGACGAAGAAACAAGTTGTTGAAGAGAAGCCAGTCACCTGGTAATAGGCGAAGCAGATCACCAAGAAAAAGTAGGTCACCACACCAGAGTTCTAGATTAGGCTAGCAATCTAGAACCCCACTAGTCCAAACCCGTAGAAAAGGCCACCCCCAGCTCAAGCAAGAAGAAAATTTCTACTTTTCTAGGCTGGGACTTTCGAAGGAAAGTCGTCGAGCAATTTGTACCCAAACCGATGGGACAAGTAATAGCTAAATTTGTTCAGGGCACTGGCAGGGTTTTGTTTGATTTGGCAAACCGAGGTGAAGGTCTTTATATTAAGAGGGAGGCCGAGGTCAAAGAAAAGAGAGACTGTACTGACCAAGGTATGAACAGAGTTAAGGTGCAACTGATTGATGGTAATGTCATAGAACTTTAATGCTTCAAGAATGAAAGGGTGAAGTGGAAAGTAGAGCCCAACCTTCAGGTGTTCCGTGAAGATAACTATTTCATTATTGTCATGTTCCCGGGGAAAGCCACCCATGGAAAGAGAATAGTCATAGTGGTCGGGGAACCTATACCGAATGGCTAAGGTGCGAATCTCCTTGGTAGACATCTAGGTGGGACCGAAGTGGTCCAGTTCTCTAGGATGAGCTGGTCAGTGGGAAGATGAGGCCCTTTTGTGGGAACCTCGTTGGTCTCAGGACGAGGTAGCCTCCTTGGCCGTATTGGACTAGACCCTATCTTCGCTAGACCCACTACCCAATATACTTAAAAGAAAGGAAAACGAAATGAAACGAGTACGGAAGCTGACTTACCAAAAAAGGGAGAAAGATTGACCTAACAACACTAAAAACACTAGCGATAGCACAACTTTGCGACCTCTAAATGCATGAGAGCTCAAAGTAGGTCAAAGAAAAATGGGTACCCTAAGGCTCTTATTTATAGCCGGTATAACCAATCACAGATGATCCAAATCGATCAAATCCAATGGCTCCCAAGAGGGCGACCACTCGAATTTCAAGGTCAAAATCGATTGAGTGCATCTTTGATGTCCGTGGAATTTATAGTCCGCGTGACGTCCGTGCATACCCGAGACACAATCTTACCCTAAGGTTGAGCTAGTTGGATCATTTAGATTTGACTCATAGGTCGGATCTCGGCCAAACCAGAGACCGGGCCAAATTCGCCCAAACTCGTTGTGAACTCCCGCCTCGAGTTGAACACCTCAGGCACGGGAGTGGGGGGGTAACTGATGAGGGGTAATTTGGCCCAACCCATTAGTATGCGGACATGTGGAACAACCTGATGATTAGATGACACCTTAGCATTTTTGAGCACCTCAACAAGCCAAGTCAAATCGAGCACCTCGGTTACCTCGGCTAAGACCGAGGTCTGAGTAGCTTGTGGTGTCTAGACTTGCTGAGGTTCTACATAGTCTCTTCTTGAAGCTAGTCAATTGTCTCTGACCTCTCTGGGATCACACTGCATGTCAACGAGCCTTATCCTTATCCCGCTCGGATTGGACGGACTCGATAAACCTTATTAGCTCACACGAAGTCTACCTTCGGATGCGAAATGGACTCTTGGTTACACAGGTTGGTGATCTCGGATATGTTTTGTGGGGCCTACAGCAGCTCTCCTATATAAGGGCATCACCTCCATCCTCACAAGCTACACGCGCTTTTGCTCTCTAATTAGCATTCTAAGCTCTCAACTCTCTCAAAAACTTCCTACGCTAACTTAAGCATTGGAGTGCCACATCGGGTAAGGTACCCCAAGACCTTTGACCTACTTGTCTTGCAATTCAACCTGGCCACCTAGCAGATCGATGTCCAAACTGACTTCCAATAGGGGTTGATCAGATTGCACATCATCAATTTTGTTTTGGGTTTTTATTTTATTGTGCTTCAGCTTCAGTTCTCATTTCACTTTATTGGTATTGCAATGAAACAAAATAAGTTTGAAATAAAAATAAATCAAAATTTGCACCCAAATCAATTACGCTAAATAATTTTGCATCAATACAAATAAATTTGCATTGCAATCAAACACAACCGTGATAATTGGTTATATATCAAATTTGTATCATTCAATACCAAACTGTTACAAGTCATTGGTAAACGTGACAAATCAATCGTTATATAAATTCATATTCAACTGTTAAAACTATACTTTTACCATCATCATATCCACAAACCTTTGCAAACTGGCTACAAACATTTGCACCTCACACTCCACCATCACACCATACTTGACTGTTACAAATCCATACTTATCCATTACAATCTCTCTCTCTCTCTCCTGTTACAAACTGATAATCAACTTTTACATATCCATACATTCCTATATATTTCATATTTAATTATCCTATTAATTAACACGTGCTATTAAAAACTACCACTAGGTTATACCACTAATACCAATTAAGTAAAAAAGACATTTTAATCCATCTTTATCGATTTAATTTTCTTACCAATACTATATCAACCATAAAAATAAAACATATAAAGCAATTAATATTGCTAAAGTTGAAATTCTAATCGTCAAAGAGGAAGGAATCCTATTCACACAGTGGATGTTAAAGCCACCTATTGAAAGGTACAACATTTATAAACAAGGAATCGCAGTACCATGAATAGGACATTTTTCTCTTTTTTTTTTCACAATCCTTGGGTCTTCATAAGATGGCTGGACCCAATGACCATTTAGTGTAAATGTTGGGCCCATTAAGAGCACATAGTGATGAACTCAAGGGTTCACTATATTCAACAGTGAATTCAGTCAAGCCTTATAACAGAGGCTATGCTGAATCCATGTGGCTGATGTCTAGATAATGATAGAGTCTCACGCTATACAAAGAGAGCCAAGGTAGCCAACATTAAAGTGGAAGTGAGCCTGAAACCTTAATGGGCCTAAAAGCCCATTTCAAACTGGATTAATTAGATTAATTAAATAGGGGCAGATCTAGGATTTGGATCAATAGATAAGATAAGGGATTATCCTTATCCACTTAAAGAGTTTAGATCCAAATAAAGATTTAGATCAAAGGAACTCCTAATTTGATTGGAATGTTGATCTTTATTTTTAGATAAGATAAGGAATTATCCTTATCACTTAAATAGTTCAGATCCAAATAAAAGATTTGGATTAGGAAATTGTCTCTTTAAGGCTATAAATAAGAGAATAGGGTGAACCTCCAAAGACACATTCACTAAATATAGAGAGAAAACAACACAGTTAGACTGCTCTTGCCTTCTGCTCTTTTTCTTCCTGCTCTTTCCACCCTACCCTGTTCGATCTTCAGTTCTTGGATTGGATCAAGATTCGATTTTGACATTGTTTCTTGCTAGAAGAAACAATTTAGAAGTTGCGCTCACTGTCTCATTTGATTCTTGTTGAAGAATCACTAGTTCTTGGTGAAGAACTAACTATAAATCCTGCCTCACCCTAAGATGTGTCATCTTCAGTGGAGTGAGGATTTGGTACTCTCTTTGGGCGTGAACACCGATGTTGGGAGGAGCTTTCTTGCGTGGATTCTATATCAGGTATATCCCTCCCTTAATTTGGTTTCGGATTTGGTCTAGTTTGGTTACAAGAACGAACATTGAAAATGTAGTTTTCTAAATTGAGAATAGGATTCTCGGATGAGAATAAAGAAATTTTTGAAATTTCACCCAACCTTCCTACAGGATTCGGCTATCTATATGATGGATCTCCCATCCCTTCATTGCCTAGGTGGTTCCTGGGCTAAACGGTCCGACCGTCCGGGTCAATGGAGGTTCAAAAACCACGTGTTATGTTACACAAAAGAGTTACTTCAACTGAAAAAAATAAATGTAGGGACTGATCATTGCTCTTTAGAGTTGAAATACCAAATTTGATATTTCAAGTAACAACAATAATTTGTATTAATCAACCCAAAATGTTTCTGATTATGTAACATGACAGCTCATATTTTAACACTAGTTTCTATTGATAAATCCCAAATGTTTCATGAAAAAATAACAATGGTACTAAATATAGCTTTAGTGAGTTGGTTGAAATGGGGATATTAAAGTGAATATGCCCGGTAAACAAGCAACTGCACCATACAAGATCAAAGTTGAAATAGAATAGACAGTGGCCATTGTGCTGCTATTTCTAGATGAAATACAACACAAGAAACAACCAGGTTACTGAAAATCATCTTAGGGTCTGTATATGATTTGCAGGAACGGAGTCCATTTGTTTGGGTGGGTGGAATCAGAAATCTTGTTTCCATTTTTTGGTGGAATGACAATTCCCACTCTCTCCTGGAAATGAGAATTAATCTATTCTAACCAATTTTGATTCCGATTATGTGGATTTTAAATTCAGATTGATTCCAACTGTGAACCAATCAAACCGACCTTTATAGGTTAAAAAGAAATTCTTGATATATAATATAATGTCAATACTTAACCCAACCAGGCAAGTTCAAAAGTGGAAAGAGGAATGGATCTTTTCCGCTACAAAAGTGAAATGTAATTAGTACACGATGCCGTAACACAAAGCTTCAACCTGATGATAATTTCCTTTTAAGCAATTGAGCCTTTCAAGAGGTCATATCATTTTGGAAAAGGGTCCTACTCGATTTGATTCAATCAAAGAAGCTTTTGAAGAGCTAGCCGATGTTATTTAGGATCTGTTTGGGAGAGCTTCAAACTGTTCTCAAGAAATTTTAATTTGCACTTTCAAGGAACTCGGATTAGTTGAACGGTTTGGCTGTGAAACAAATGTTGATGAGGTTTCATGCTAATAATAAATTTATAGGCTCTACTGTGAAAGATGTGGCCCCATGTATTTTATTACTGATGTGAAACCTTATCATTGGTTTCCACAGTCCGCTAAACAGCCAAAGCATTCAGCTAAATCTTATAAGCTTATAAACTTTCCGTGTGAGATCTATATTAATTGCAAAGCCAAAAGCTGCTGTACTAAAGCACAATTCCATCCTGTCTTAGAGCTCAACCAGGTTGGAAAGTTGTTGGACCTAAGTCAAGATTTGGTCAATCTGTGTTGGTTATATGTTCTTCAAGATCCTGCATATGATGAGAATTTCTCTACATACCTTAAACAAAGATTTCTTCTGGTGCCCTCCACGCCCAGGAGTAGGGATGCAAATGAATTGAATCATATTCGAATTGGGGTGTATCTGAATCTAATCTAATAATACAAATCCTAGATTCAATCTGATCTAAAGATCCAATCGGATATTACAAATAGCGATTCAAATACAAATCCATTAAGAATGTCAGATATTCCAATATGATATGATCCACTTTAATTTTTGAAAATTTTAATAAGTTATTTAAAGATAAAAGTATAATAGTTTAAATAAAGAAAAACAAAAAATACAAGTTTTTATCAACTATTTTCATTCATTATATATATATAGGGGGTGATCCGAGTTCAATATGATTTTCAATTGAATCCTATTATCTGATCTGAAAATACGACATTATGTTATCCAAATCCAATAAAAATAGGATCGGATTCGGATTGAATTGGATATGAAAGTTCTGATACCAGATGGTGCATCCTGGAGTCTAAAGGAGGAAGACTTACAAAGAAAGCCGATGGCAGCAACACTAAACCTCTAGCTTAGTTTTGCAACCCAACAACGTCCAACGACCTTAACCTCTACACAATTACATGATGCTAAAGTTTTAAATCTCTAATGCTCTAGAATGAAACCTACTAGAGCAAAGGCAAGGAATAACTGAAGAAGAACATACAAAACATAGTGTGGCCATTGTTCAGTCTTTTTCTAAAAGAAATGCAGCACAAGAAACTACCACGTTATCAAAAACCATCAGTCATTTGCTTACAAGGATGTGCCTAGTAGATCTAGTTTCACTTATGTTAAATTGATCTGGTATGGGTAGGTCGCAGTTCCATGTTTTTCAAAATCGGACTGGATCGGACGACTGAAAAAACCGGGAACCAATCAGGTGACCGGTTCCATTTTACCTCAGATATTGAACTAGGTGGTTGAACTGTTCAAACCATTTGAACCGGCCAATGGTTTTGACTGTTTTTAAATTTTTAATTTTTTTTGTCAGAATGGGACATCCATTTGGTTCGAACGATTGAATCATTTAACCCAAAAACCAGACCCTTAACCGGTTTGGTTTTAAAAACCTTGCGCAGTTCTATATTTTATGAGCATGATGGTTCGTCCAATTTATAGAATGGCTGAAAATAAGACTACTGATAGGAATGGCAATGGGGTGGGTTCGGGGAGGGGGTCATATTCCTCGTTCCTAACCTTGACTAGAAAAGTAACCCCTGTTTCCGTCCCTGATGGGGACCCAAATCCCCGAAATTTTTTTAGATAACAGTATTCATTTGAAAAATAAATTTACTTAAAATAAATAAAAATTTTAAATTATAAATAATTTTTAAATATATTTATATATATATATATATAATATAAATAGTATATATACATAATCGGGGTCGAGGCGGGGCGGGGACCTCAATCCGCAACCCTGACCTCGACCCTGATCGAGGATTTCTATTAATCTCCATCCCCATCCCTGCCCCGCCAAAATAATCCCCATCCTTACCCTATCAGATCGGGAA
This sequence comes from Nelumbo nucifera, assembly GCF_000365185.1. Next base: position 1,170,948 of record NW_010729231.1, on the reverse strand, counting down.
AGTCGGATTCCTGAGGGGATGGAGAAAATTGCCATCCCTCTACCACTACAGGCCACCATGAGAAAAATCTCTTTCTGATGTTGAGCCAATAGCCTTTTGAAAACACACATATATATCATATATCCAATTGATCGAAGGTCAAGATATCTGTAGACAACCAGGCCAGTGGGAAAGAAGAAAGGGGAAAGAGGAATTTTTCTTTTCTACCCTCAAGAAGAATATAAAAGTGACGTTGTAATTAATACACGATACCATTTTGCCACTCAAGGACACAAGCTTCAACCTAATGACTACCACATGAGAACTTTAAGCAATTGAACATTTCAAGATGTGATATCATTTTGGAAAGGGTCCTATAAATCTTGAATTTATCTAATCAACTTCATTTTTAAGCAAGTGAAGCTTTTGGAGAGCCGATGTTATTTGGGGCCGTTTGGGAGAGCTTCAGCTTTAATTGAGCTGTGCACTTTGAGGAAACTATTAAAACCCAGCTTCACTGAAAACTTGTTTTCTTGGATTGAATGAGAGCATAATTGGGATTTCCTCATGTTTCACCAATTAACCTAACTTAGAAGATTTTCGTGTGAGAACCACTGAAAACTTGTTTTCTCGTACCCGCTTATAAGTTATATTAATTGGGGAAAAATCCGGAGAGCACAATTTGGTTATTAATCAGTCATTTGAAGGACTGACCGGTTCAACCTCCTCGAATAGTTAATCCTCTAGAACACATCAAAGCATCTGAACCAGTTTAGCTAAATCTTCAACTCAGCCCAACCAAACGGGCCATGAGAAAAGGTTTAAGAAACCGACCTTGTGGACAGGTATTGATTGGCAAAGTCAAAGTTTCATTCTTCTTTCCTAACCAATACAGTGAAATTTTATATCATAAGAATCTAGAGTTTCTGGCTATTTCTTCCTATAAATTCTTATCAAACCATCAAAAAGAAAATATTAATTCTTGTCCTTATCTGATTACAACAGAGTGAAGATTGACCAGATCAGTTCATCCCTCTATTCTTCACATATTCCAACTCATGTTTACACTATCAACCAGCAATGGAAGTATACGTCAAGTAATATCCCCAGCTAAACAGATTAATTATAGATGAAAATCTTTGTTCAAGATAGATATGTGCCATGTTTTTGGAAAGCAAATGAGAGCAGTTGTAGACTAAGTAACTAATTAATTTAATTAATAAACAATTGGTTTGTTTAATCCTAGACTGCACGCAGAGACTATTGGAAGACACAAGAGACCATTTCGTTAGCTTCATTCTATAAATAGCACGGCTCTCATGCCAACCTTCTCACCCGTCAATCAACAAACAAACCTGTTCCAAATTGATGATAGCAAATTGATTACAAGTAGTGAAAAAATGGGTTATCGGATGCTCGCATTTCTGGCCATCTTGGTCCTTGGCTCTCAAGCTTTAGCCTCAGATCCAAGTCCCTTACAAGACTTTTGTGTTGCCATCAAGGACACTGAATCTCCTGCAGGTACTACATTCACACTCTCATGACTCTGCTTTCCCATTCTTTCCCTAATTCCCTTTCCCTTTGTATATGTGTATATATACCAAACAAAAGAAGTCCAATCCTAATTAAACTTGTACATATTCAACTAATTAACATCATATAGTGCAGCTGTTTGGTTTTACTTCAAATGCTTTCATTCTTTGCTATCAACTGTTGTTGACAATTTTGTTATTGTTTTCTGAACAGTGTTTGTGAATGGGAAGTTCTGCAAGAATCCAAACTACACAACAGCAGATGATTTCTTCTTTTCTGGCCTTGACAAGCCCGGAAACACATCCAACCCTGTTGGCTCCAAAGTCACTCCTGTGAATGTGATGCAATTACCTGGTCTCAATACTCTTGGCATTTCTTTGGTCCGCATAGACTACGCTCCCTACGGACTGAATCCACCCCACACTCACCCCCGTGCCACTGAGGTCCTGGTTGTGTTGGAGGGCAGACTCTACGTGGGCTTTGTCACCTCTAACCCCGACAATCGCCTCTTCACCAAGGTCCTGAACAAGGGAGATGTGTTTGTGTTCCCTCAAGGTCTCACTCACTTCCAGTTCAATGTGGGGCACACCAATGCCGTCGCCTTTGCCGGTTTAAGCAGTCAGAACCCTGGTACAATCACCATTGCTAATGCTGTGTTTGGACCTAAGCCACCCATCAAAGATGATGTTCTTGCAAAGGCATTCCAAGTTGACAAGAAGGTGATTGATTACCTTCAAGCTCAGTACTGGATGGACAACAACTAAAATAAAACATTACTACTAGGCTGTAAACATTCTTAAAGATTATATAATGCGATTGTTTTCTTTTTCCTTTTTATGTTATGGGCCCGAGTGTAGGATCGCGTCACGGGTCGTTCCACGGCAGGAACCCCTGATCTTCCCTTGCCTTTGGTCTTACGCACAGACCCTATTTTGCCTATCTAGTGGGTGATTTGTCCAAGAGACCACCCGAACTCTCCTCACTCTTTTCTTGGCTGGAAAACTGAATGCTTTATTTCAATTCGTGGCTCCTTAAATAGGAGATTACAGAAGGAAATTCCTAATTAAACTCAAACTCCAACTTGACTCAAACTCCTAATTACCTACTCTTATTTGTAACTCACTCTTACTTAAGATAAGATAAAGATGAGATTAAGATAAAGCTAAGGGATAAGGGATAAGATAAGGATAAGGTAAGCTGGCGGCGAGTTGGCTTGATGTGTCCAGATAAGGGTGGGCCCACCCCTATGAGCTGTCGTGTGGGCCCCGCTCTACTGCTGCTGCCGGGTGCGTGCGCGCGGCTCATGGTGCCACTTCCGCGTGGTGCGTGCGCGCAGTGCTGCTGCCGCGCAGTGCGTGCGCACGCCTCAGGGTGCTGCTGCCGTGTACGCGCCTCATGGTGCTGCTACCGTGCTGCTGCCTGGCGGTGCGTGCTGCGCGCCATGGTGCCACTGCCGTGCGGTGCCGGCCGTGTGCATGGTGCRTGCTGCCATGCGGTGCGGCGGTGCGCGCTGCTGCCTGGCGATGCGTGCTGCGCACTATCGGCGGTGCATGTTGCAGTGCTACCAGGCGGTGCCCACTGTTGTGCGGCCTGCTGTGCGGGCTGCTGCCTATGACTGCGCCGCGGTGCCTTGTCGGATGGTGTGACCATAACATCACACCCCTCCCGAACTACGAGCTTGTCCCCAAGCTCGAATTGGGTGTCGAAACACCCTYAAGGGAATCCTGGGTGGCTTTGCCCTCCTGGATCGGGTTCCCATGGAGGGGGTTCATCCTCCTCTTCCTCTTGTTTCACCAGGAGGCAGAAAAGTTTCTTGCACCTGTGCCCTGCCGAGTAGAGATCATCGCAATTAAAGCATTGCCCCCTCGCCCTGCGTTCTGCCATCTCAGCCCTTGACAAGTGCTTGATAGGAGGTGTACCGCCGCTACTCTCCACACTGGATGCTGATCTGGAATTGGTGCTCGTCTGTGGCTTCTGTTCTGGGCTAGCTGCTGGATATGGAGCCATTCCGAGTGGTTCCCTGTTGTCTGCTAGTGAWGACCCTCCTCCAGTAGGCTTCGGGTTTGTCCAAGCCACTGCTGGGCGTCCCATGCTGAACGGCCCTCGACTGATCTACAGTTTGCGTTCGAAGGCTCGGGCTAAATTCATTGCTGTGACCAGGTTAGGCGGGCTCTGCATCTCTACATCAACTCTCAGGGGTTCGGCTAGACCAGCTGTGAACATATCAACCTGCTGGTCCAGTCGTACTGAAGAGGCCCTGGCGAGAAGGGTCTGGAACTGCCGTTGATACTCTGCTACGGTACTGGTCTGCTTGAGATTA